>CAOKZL010001759.1:0-289551 GCA_948472985.1 Iguana delicatissima | reverse complement strand
ACACACATCCTGTATATCTTTCTTTTCTATTCTGATTATAGGGTGCTGGACTTGAATGCCTAGGTTCAAATCCTTGCTCCTTCATGATGCAACAGCCACTGGGAAATCTTGGGCGAGTCACTGTCTCTGAACCAGCATTGTCCTGAGAACATGGATGGAGTAAATGTGTTCTTCCAGATGGTATAAATCCAGCCACACAGAGGAGGCAAAATATCTTCCAACACAAATTAAAAAGGTCTCACGTCAGGCACAAAGCTAAAGCAGCTAATGACCAAGGTTTCTTCTAATTACTTCTAACCATCTTTGAAGTAATCATAATGATGTAATGCTGCTGGTAAACTGAAATTACATTATTTATATTAGGACTTCAGTATGAGACATAAAACTAAAGCTTTCATAGCAATAACAGAAAACTGGACTACATGGCTAATTGCAGGCCAGTGTCAAGTCTCATTGATTTCAATGGGAAAGATTTAAGAATGAGGTTAGCTCTCTTGCTGACATCAATTAAACTTAAAAGAAGTTAACTTTGGCTGTATCACCTTCCATGGTACTCATATGGTGGCACAATATAGGGCTTTATTAAAGTGATCCTAAAATACCAGCTGCATAGGTACACTGCAAACCTGAGAAACGATTTCTTCAATGTCTTTAGAAGGGAAAGGAGAGTTGCATCAAAACTTGTTCCCTTACTTTTTTACAGTGGCAGCATAGACAGCTTCCCCTTTCTAGCCTTTATTTTGGTGTTTTCTACCAAAATGGTAGTAACATCAGTAGCAACAGCTGCAAAAGCAATAGCAGAGTTTTGCTCTCACTACCTACCTGCCATTTGCTTGACTTGCTAATGAGCTACATGGAATACAGTCCTGTGGCAGCTTCCATTAAAACACGGCAAAGCTGCAATGGTGGTCTTATAGGCAGCAGCTAGTTTTTTTTTTTTTTAAAGGAGGGGACCCTTTTGTTTTGCCCCTAAAGTCCTCTCTCCAAGTAAGCTCCCCCCATTACACTTTGACGTCCTTCTCTCAAAGTCAATGCATTCACTTCCTGCTCAGGGTCCTGATTTTACCTCCATCAACAAGACTAAAGTAGTTTGAAATTTAAAAAAAATCCACATCTTCCTCCTCCTCACTGGGTGATGATAATTAGAAGGGCAGAATATGACCAATAAGGGGATTGGGGAGTTTCAATAGTTCATTATGAGACCCTTGCATAGGATTGTGCTGAAAATGATCTTTTTAAAAAATTGAATTAAGGGTATTTGTTGTTGCAGTGCATTTATCTTGTGTTAACAATGGCAATGCTATCAAAACAAATTAATGGTAACCCATTTTAAAGTAAAAGGGTTTGTGACCTTGGCTTGCATACCTACTGCATAGAGTCATTTAACTGATTACAGAGATAGTTGGCTAGTGGGAAAGCCAGTGGGGTCCAATTTAAACATGATGGCAAAGGTGGTAAAATCATTTATCCATGCTGCTAACTTCATGTTTAAATGAGTTTGCTATCTGTATAACATTAATACTCCAGCACACAATCCATGGAGGCTGCAGGGCAAAGACTACTGCTCAATAGTGGAAGAAGGACTTCATATGACAAATGTCCCAGCTTCACTCCCCAGTATTTCCATGTAGGGCTGTGAAAGGCTTTTGCTTGTAGACTACACACACAACACTGAGCTAAAATGGGGTGGTGATATAAGGAAGCCTCCTGTATTCCTAATATTTGAGTGATCCCTGGTGTGCTGGAGACCCTGATTCAGATGTGATAGTAGCTTCACAGGATACCACAAAGGTGAGCAATAGTGAGGGTTGGTGGCTTAAAGTGTCTGGATGCAGGGAATTCTCCCTGGGGTCTTTTGCTAAACTTTAAAAGAACTATCCAAGGTGCTGAACTTGATCCTTTAAATAGGTTCAGCACCTCTGATTGTTTAGTACTATGCTGAGAGTGAAATCACCATTCCTTTGAAATGGAAGCCACTTACATAGAAGTTACCAATTGCCACTTAGAAGCAAATTTAATCTACTTGGAGAAACACTTTAAAAAGTATTGCTAATACGATTAAAAGTGTTACAGTACTGCTGATGGCAGTATTGCTATTAAGAACAGCTCCTTGGACTTGTTTTCATACACATTGATCTCACACAGAGACAGATTGATAAATATATTTATGTATTATTTATTTACTTTTTTATTTACTTAACTACCTGCCTTTCCATATAAAAGTTCATGTGAGTACATGAATATGTGTATACACTGACATCAATTTGCCCAGAGCCTAGCAGTATGCAGAAGAAGAATGAGGAGGAGTCAGGAGAATTAGCTATACTTCATCATATTTATGGACTTGGTTTATTTGGAGATAATTAAAACATGCAGCTGATAGAAGTGTGGTTCGATTAGGTATCTGACATATAGGTCTTTCACATTCTCTAGTTCACTAAGACAACTTCAGACAGTTAAATAGCCTTCTTATATGGGTTGTCTACTATGCTTTCAAATTGAACACATATCTGTCTTAATAAGAGGCACAGAGTTGCTAACCACGTGATGGAACTTGGCTCAGATGTACATCATTGGTATTGATTTCCCAGATGAAGACTGCAGATGGGAAATCCAATGGACTAGCAGCTTCCAGGGAGTAATAATCAGGAGACATATTTTATAACCATGTGAAGCTTATTTTCTGATAGCTCCTCTTTTCAGTTCTATACACACATGCAAGGAATGTGTGAGAAATCCACACTGCCAAATATTTTCCTTTTCCTGTTTTTGCACATTTCCCTTCCCTGCACAATCCATAAATAGATGTAGACCAGATACACTATGAACTGAGAACAAGTTGTGATGTACTCTATAGAAAGGGAAACAAAATTACTCCAATAAAATATTTCAAAAATGTCCATATAAAAATGTGTGTATTTCAGAAATACCTGAGATATGCTTCTATATTGAGAGTGTGAGAAAATTCTTATATCCCTACACCTTGTCCAAAGGAGTCACACATTTGTAAGGTTGATGGGGTGTCTTTACCAGTGGCAATGTTTTAAAATGGAAATAGCCAAAATACATGTGATTTTTTTAAAAAATTGCAAAAATACAATGAAGAAACATCACTTTATTATTTATTTATTTGTTTATTATATCTGTATGCCACCTTTCTCTCAGAGTGGGACCCAATGCAGCCACCAACAATAAATTACAGACAATGAAAACATTTAAAACAATTAAAAACATCAAAAACATATAAAATTATAAACACCTATAACAATCTGGAATTTTACAAACAGGTTCATAAATAAAAAGCTCTCCAGCTCACATAAAAGCCTGCTTAAAGATAATTTTTCTTGCTTTGTGGTGAAAGGAGATCAGAGAGGGGGCCAGCCTAGCCTCTCACAGAAGAGAGCCTGAGAAGACTCTCTCCCATGTCCTCCCCAGATGAGCCTGGGACAGTGGCAGGACCAAAAGAAAGACTTCCCCAGCAAATCTTAGGGCTCTAGCAAGTTTGTACAAGGAGATACGGTTTTTCAAATCACCCAGATTTAGGCAAATAGTGCAGCTATGAAAAATTAAGAAAATGTGCAAATATTTGTGCAAATTTCAGTGTGGGAAAAAAACAAAGTCTCATAACCTAATAAAAATGATCCTGAGAAGAAAATATTGTTGGGATTTGGGGAAGTTCAGTGATATCAAGACTGAGAGATTTTTGTATCTGTACATTCTAGCTTGTGCACATGATTTCACACTTTGCTATGGGCTACATGAAGAAGTACTTCTTGTACATTATTTTGAATGTTCTGCCATTCAACTCCAGTTGTGGGTTTCCTTAAGCATAGTAAAATTTCTAGAATGAAAAATCCCATATGTGAACTTTATTTTTTTATTAATACATCAAGTTGTTACTTGTAGAGACACAAGTTTCTCACCATGCGAAGTTCATTTCTTGGACACCTGTATGATCAAGGCCAAGCCCTATCTTCATGGACCATGCCTAGTAAGCAGCATTAGTTCAGGATCAGCTGTAGCACACCATTCTGTAAGATTGCTTCCTTGCTTGCTCATATAGCTGTATCAGACCAGGCTAGTTCTAGCCTAGGAGAGAATGGTGCAAGGCCTAACTTGTAACCCAGGCTGTTGGCCAACACTGAAATCATCCTCTTCTATCCCTTTCCTGTGGCCTGGTAGCAGTGAGAACTTCTCAGTTTGCCTCTTTAGGAGAAAGTGTACTATACTGGTAATGGAAGAAGTCCTTCAATCAATGAAGAACCCTTTCCTATGGAAAAAAGAAAAAAAAGATCAACTGGAGTTTCTGCAAACAGAATTTGAGGTAATTTCTCCTCCAGTCTTCCCCATGTAATCTACTTTGCGACCTCTCATGCTGCTCTAGAAAACTCCATAACCATCAAGACCCTTATATATGCATGGATGTGTGGAGGTGGGAGAGATATCTGAGAACAGCCAGGTTCCACCAGTGTTATTTCACTCGTGAGACTCCACTGAGAGATCTCTGGACAGAAACAAGAGTTTACTGAGTTTAATTTTAGAGCAGGGGCAGACAACAGCATGCAGTCACTGGACTCCATTTGACCCACCAGCATTTCAAAAATGCAGTCTATGTGGACCCCTCCCATAAAAGCACACTGGGTGGAAAAGAAAAGAGAAACAGAAAAGCATGAAAAAAAAAAGGCTTGGCCTCATCCACTTCTTCAGCCATCCAGCTCCAGAGCAATTGTAAACCTGAAACTAACGACAACACCTGATCCCATACCTCATCGGCATTCTCTAAATTAACTCTTTATTAAGGACGCAGGCCTGAACATCAGTGGCAGTGGTGGCTCCCATCTCAGTGAGAGAATGAAGCCACTCCAGCGCTTACTGCAAACTTTAAAGAATCTATTTAAGGTGCTGGACTTCACAATTAGATTCAATACCTTGGATAGCTCCTGTAAAATTACCCCTGAGCAGATTCACTGCTCCACTGCTTAATAGCAACAATTAGCTGACATTTTGGAACTGTTGGGAATATGGAAATAAAATCAAGATCCACAGCTGTGGGACTCACCAGATAGATACAAAATATTCCACCACTATGTCAGATACTTGTTGCATATTTTCTGGCTGCTTGTGTCCCCCACTCCACTCATGAGGTAACCAGAAGGCAGGTACGTTGACTCTTCTACCTCTTCTTTCCTGTTTCCCTCATAATTTGAATATACATCTGCTCTGTTAGTCTACATCCTTTATTATTCTAAATAGCTCTGGATGCCTTTTGTTGCTTTATCACCACTCTCAGCCTGAAACATCTTTTTAAATGTCTACCCTAAAATTCTACAAGTGTTTTAAAAATACTAGTTGGCCAGGGTTATATCCTTTTAATTGTAATTTTTATTCTACAGAATCCACAGCCCACACTCACCCATGTGTGGGTGGTAATCATCCATCTGTGTTATCCCTCTATAGGATATTTAAGGTGAAGCTAGCCTTCCACTGAGAAAAATTATTCCACTTCACAGTATATAATGAAATACATGAAGATCTGGACATCTCCAGGGTGTTTTTGTCCTTTAGAGTTCATGAGTGACAGTGTAAGCTATTAGGAGGTGGAGACCAGTTTGTTATTTAGTTTGTTTCCATTCTTTGGATCCCATCCATCTCCAGAATTGGTCCCTAGACCATGTATTTTCTAAGCCTGTAGTCCTAAGCACACCTGCCTAGCATTAAATTCCATTAGACTCAGTGAGACTTGCTTCCAAGGCCCAATGGATAAAAGCAATCATAAACACAAACCAAGCATTTGGCCAATGCCACATGTTGGGCAAGCATTTACAGTTATCGGCTATGGAGTCCTGAATGTTCTGGATAACAGATGGCTCAGGTTTCATGGCCACTGAAAAGGATTTTGTCCATTCTGGATGTGCTCTAACATACGCTGGAGGTTCAGGACAGCAACGGTTGTTCCTTTCACTTAGCTGCACAAGTGTGTTACCTGTGACTTGGGAGTCCCGGGAGGGGTGCCCAAATAACCGAAACAAACACAAACAAGATGGGGAAATTAGCAGGAGCACTCTCTTAGCTAACGAGAGGCAGGGTAACTTAGCGGGGATCTTTTACCCAAAGTATACAGTGTCGGGTCAGTGAGCAGACAACCAGTTAAAATAGCAACAAGAATATTTATTAGCAAGCAGGCAAATTAATAAGAAAACACAACCTCACTACCAACTAAGAAATGGAAAAGAGAGTTTTGGGGAAATGAGTGATACGTCACCTTTCTCGCAGTCCTGTAGAAGCCAGTTGGAGAGAAGGAAACTTGGCGTGGCTACCGAGGGGAGCTCGCAGAAGCGGCAGGAAAGTGGGATGAAAGTCCAGCGAAGTCCAGCGAGAGATCCGAGCATTCTGAAGAGCTCTCAGAACTGGGTTTTTTTATTAGGAGAAGGCATGACCGTGGGCTAGTCTGGTCTTGGGCGAAAACAATGAGTTTTGGGCTAGAGACAATGTCTCTGAAAGGTCAGAATTTACATGATTGAGTTATGGTCCGAATTGACAATAGTATGGCCAGTATGTAGATGCCACTAGCTTGGCAGTTTAAGCACTCAGCTCACCAGGGTGCCCTCTCAGGGCAGAGGGTCTCTTTGTTTAACACGCATTTGTAATGAAGGTGTTTGTTTCGGGAGGTCCCCTAAAGCAGATCTGGCAGTTTCTGGCTTGCCTTGGTGTAAACAAATATGACTCAGCAGATAATAGCCATGCCTAGCTTCGCGCTTGTTCGGTGGCCTCACAAACACTTGGCTGGTGGCAGAGCAGGGCCGAATTATGATATCAAAATGATATCTAGAGGTTACCAAGGCCAGGCCAGTTCACGGTAGTAACAAGTGCACTCAGATATTGGCTCAGCAACCCCTGCTCTCCCAAGCCATGGGAGTGTGCTCTAATGCTGTCAAGCTGCATTTTGCTAGATGGGTGGCAGTATTGCACAGGGATATATTAGAAGCCTCCTTCCACAGATTCCCCAAAAGTGCATATCCTGTTGTAACCCTCCACCAATGTCATTCCAGTGTTTGTTACTTACAGGATTCTGGACACAGGACCTTTCCACAGTAGCCCCTCATCCAAGCATGGGGATGGGAGAGGAGTGAGACTGCAACAATGCTTCTCCATTACATCAGTGCAGTCCCACTCCTCTCCTGTCTCCAGGTGGCATGATTGTGGATTTGACAAGTTTTCCCCATCAATGACCCATGATCACGCCACCATCTCTCACTTACCTGTCCTAAAGAAAGCCTGGAAGCATGATGATGGTGCTCCCTCCCACAGCACAGCCTGGAGAAGTACCCAGCTGTGCTGTGGAAGGAAGAGGAGTGCCTATCATGCCTTCTTCCACAGGGAGCCAGTCTGGTGTGGAGGAGAGAGCTTCCATCACGCTCCCTTCCTGGCAGAGCTGCTGCTGGGATCACCACCAAAGGACCACACAAGAATATAGGATGCAGAAAAGGCCATTGACTATAAGTTAACAAGGGATTATTACACACCTTTGGTGTACAACTGTAACTTTTAAAAGTACTTCTGAAAGTAATTTGAAAAGTTACTTGAGTGGATACGCCTATGTGAGAAAACCCAAAACCTTGTGGCCAATTTGAAAGGCAATATTACATGTGTGTAACAGAAAATTCTCTGGACCTATTTATTTGAAATTTGACAGATTGGGCTTATCTTATTTGGAAATTCCATGTATACACTTTTAAGAAGAATAAATTATCTCTGTTTTTGTTAATGTAAGTCGATGGGATATATGATCAAACTGGGTTAGATCAGATCCCAATAAAATCAAGGCCAAATCTAAATCATCAAACTGAGCTCTGAACCCACTGCCTCAGGCTTAATGCCATGGGGCCTGAGCCTCTGCTACTAATAGGTCACTGAATGTTTCAGTTGTGCCTAAGGCAAAAGCAAAATAGAATTGCATACCTTCAAAAGTAACTATGCATGGTATCTTGAATGAGATCTGCCTTCATCTTCAAGCAGAATGAGGGAGAAGCAGCCTTAAGTGGTAGAATGATCTATCATCTCTATATAATTATCCATATAGTATCTATATAATTACCTATATAAACTCTATATAATTGCATGTGGAAGCGTAAACAAGCATAAAAATAGAATATCATATGGAAAGATTCTAGCTGGGCACAATTCTTTCTCCACATGTTTTCTATTTCAAGGAGTTGTTTACATAGATGAACAACTAAAAAAAGAAAGTCCTCACTTCATGTGTGATGTAGAGCAATCCATTCTTCCATCTCAAACTTTTATCACTTCATTGCTATCTCCTTCTGCTGCATCTGTGGACAGGTTTTATTCTCTCCCCTCACTCCTATGTGTGTGTGTGTTACTTGCATCTCTCAATGAGGAAGCATGCTGTGGACACAAAACCAGGACAACTATTCATTTTGGTGGCAGAGGAGGCTTTGCTGCATATCTTTTCTGAGGGCTCTTTAGCTGCTTGGTGGTTAGAAAGCTGTGGGAATCACAATTTGGCTAAAATCAGAGTAGTCAAAATGCTTGTGGATATTATTATTTCATTACGTCTTGCACAGAAACTGTCAAGAAAAGGTTGGACCAAACCTGAAGAAAATACTTTGTGATGTGGGTCGTTAAGTGCACCTGTGGAGAGCCATGTGACTCTAGCTGAGTCATGTTGATGAGCGATCAGAGAGAAGGTTGCATCAGATGTGAGGAGAATGCAGAGGTTGGCAGGATTGCATCAGCTAGTGTGAGTATAAATGTAGCTGAGAACTAGCCAACAAGTTGTCCATGGTGCCTGATGTGTCTGCTGGAGGCTGTGTCAGAAAGAGCAAGCAGGGGGATGCTGGAATGCCTTCTGGAGATTCTCATAAATATGTACACATTGTAACTGAAGAATAAATTGCCTCCTTGAAGGAAGAGAACAATTGGTGTAGGTGAGTTTTTACTGGCTACAGTGCATTGCTGCTAAGTTATTCTCTGCTGTTGAGCGTGCTTCCAAAGCTGTGGGAGCAATCTCTGCTATATTTTGGGTGTGACAGAAACAAGGGCCTAAACTGAATTGTTAGACCCAACTTCAGTAGGACTAGTTAATCAGTGGAACTTACATATGCATTGACTCATCAAACTTCTGTTAATTCATTGGGTCTACTTGAGTACAGGATCTACTAGACTTAAGCCAAGTAATTTGTTTACTAGCATATAAACAAATATGTGGTACTAATATGTCATATGAAGCTTGGAGAAGAGCTAAGAGGTGATAAAAATAGCCATGTTCAAGCATCTGAAGGGCATCATGTTGAAGATGGGGCACACTTGTTTTATGTTGCTCCACAGGTTAGGATGTATACCACTAGGTTCAAATTACAAGGAGATTCTGGCTAACCATTAGGAAAATTCCTTGATGGTAATTCCCGTTATCTAGGAAACAGATTACCTTAAAAGGTAATGGGGTTACCTTCAATGAAGAGGTTGGGCCTTTACCTCTCAGGCATGTTTCAGCTATGGATTCTTGTATTGACAGGGGATTGGCTGTTGTGGTCCCTTCCAACTCTGTGATTCAGTATGAAGAAATCCAGTGGCCAGGCTCCTCTGAAGATGAAAAATAATATGATCTTCCACCCTCTAAAGGTAAACTTTTTCAGCTGAGAATGGATTGTGTTTCCAGCTCCATTTCAGGCAAAAACTTAGTAGCAGTACTGGAGCAGAATAGGCATTCGATGCCAGGTAGAAAATATTGGCCAAGATCCTGCATCAGAGGCTATGATGTGCAACTTTACTACAATGAAGCTATATTGCTGACACGATATGCCACCGTGCTAGTGAATTGTGATGATGCATAGTAGAGCACCATGCAAGATGTTCTGTTGTGCAACAAAGGTTCCCATTGTGTGATGAGACATGCTGTGCATTAGGACATGCTGTACATCAGCCTATATTGCATAACCACTATGCTGTTGGCTCTGCTTGCGCAATGGTCCCAATGGCATAGTTACACCTCTGCTCCCCTCCTGATAATATGAATATTGCAGAACAATGTAGTTCAGCTTTACAGAACTGTACCTCAATTTATGATCTTTTGTTTCCCATTATGAGGGAAAGCAAATGAGTTTACACCATTTTTTTTCTACCCGGAAAATCTGCTCCAGTTTTCCTCAAATAGAAGAATAAGCATGTTGAGGCCAAGGCTATGCATTTGCATATCTAGTACAGGCAGAAAATCTCAAAGGTAACTTTCCAATCATGATTGCTGCCTAACTTCTCAAATAAGGGGAACTACCCTTCCTAATTTGCCAGATGATGACTTGCCAGTAGGCTGGGCAAGATTGCAGCAATTCCATAATAGAGCTACTTTGTTACTGATTTGCAGAGAAATTATGTCTTTGGCAGAGAGGCTTGTTAACACGCATATTCAGAATCTCAACTGAAGTGCCAGGAGTGGCATTGGAAAACAAAGAGGAGGCACCCTTGAAGAAAATGCTGGACTAATAGCATACCCAGTCCAAACAGCAGTTTATCATTCCCTCCCTTCACCTCATTCCCATAAAGAAAGACTGAGAAAGAAAAAACTCATTTTTAAAAGGCTAGTTTCCAATTATGGTTGCAAATAAGCTCTTGAAAGCCAAAATTCCATAGCCACAAACATCTCCTGCATATTCTTCCAGCCATAAAGCAGGTAGACTAAGAAAACAGACTTGCTCTTTGAAAGGGTAAAGAAAAAGAGAGAGTGGCAGAGAGAGAGAGAGAGAGAGACAGAGAGAGAGAGAGAAGGCAATTAAGCTAATGCAAGTTGGGTGTCACAAGGTTATAGATATTTCAAGAGCTGAGCAATTTACCGTCTGGAAAAGGAGGCGAGCACTTGCATAAAATGTCCCTCAGTTCAGATTTATTATGCTTTTAGTTGTGTTATATGTGATACAATTAGCAGGAGGTGCCAATAAGGCATTCTCTCAAGGACGTGGTCATTCCATACCATCTGTTATTAATTGCATTGTCCTTTCCACAGCCAGCTAGAGGGGAAAAAGTTCTCTGAGAAGCACCTGCAAATTCTCACCGTATGATGACTGGAATTTAAAAATACCTACACCAGAGGGAGGAAGGAGGGAGGGGAAGCAGGAAAGAGGGTGGCTGGGTGGGGAGGGAAGGAGGAAAAACCTTCTATAGGAGTAACCTGGAATCTGAGAGGAAAACAAACAGTATAGATTAAGGACTCTAGTGAAAGCTACTGGGGGGGAGGGTTATATTGATTTCTTCTTCTTCCTGCCCCCCTTCCCATTATTTTAAGTTCTAGCTGCATTGATAGCTGCACTGTAAAATTCTACTAGAGAAATGAAAGGAGGACAATTAAAACCTTCCATTGGAAATATAGCTGTTGAGCATGTACAGTTTGGTGAAGACATAGAGAGTTTAATAGCTTTCTGTTTGCATCTCTCTCCTCTGCTGATCATAAAACTAAGAACCAAAGATAATAAAGATGGTTTGGGGTGGGGGGAGAAACAGGATTACACCTCATACCTAAAAGCATTGTTGCAACTGGATACAATAAATGGTATCATTTTGTTCTTGGCACAGTGGCAATCATTTCACTTGCTGAATAAATGGCTCTGTGGAAGAAGAGACCAGTGATTCCAGTAGGACACTTGCCAATTTGAACTGACCTAATGTGTTAATGCAAACTGTATATTCTAGACATGTATTACTTTCGCTCATCAATACAGCCTTTGTGTGTGGGGAGGGGACAAGTTTATATCTCCCTTTGCTTCCTACTCCAAAAAGCTGCACCTGTCTGTCAATGTGAGACCTCCTGAAGAATCCTACCAACAAGGGGAGTCAATGGTATGGGAATAAGCATCTAAAAAAGTCATTTGATTGGCAGATCTTCCTGTTCAGATGGTACATGAACCTGAAACTTATTTTAGGCTGAGCAATGTGTGGAAATAGGTGTGCAGGGAAGAAGCTGAACTTGATGACTGGACTTGCAGCCTCTTCCAGTTCTATGATTCTATGATAAGCATGTCCACCAGTGAAAGATGGCAAAGCCGGACTTTTCTAGATGCTGATGGTTAGAATAGCTTCTGTAAAACTTACCAAGATTAAAACTAGTAGAGGTGGGTGATTTGCCCTGTGCTTATTATCGAAACAGTTCAGATCGCTTGCAGTCATTGAAAATAGCTCAGCTTGGTTTCTGATACTATCTGATTTTATGGAGGAGGTGATTCCTCTTCTAATCAGGCCTAGGTAGGAAAGATAAGCCTCTTCAAATTGAACATTTCCATTTATGTATGAAAACCAAGCCCCCTCCCTTAGATCTATCATTTAATTCACAAAGAATAGGTGGGTAATCTGTGGCTCTAAGTCTCCATGTAGCAATCAGCTGCATCTCTCATACCTCTTGGTATAATTTTGAAAGCTCACTGGAATGGATCAGTTCAAGTCTCAACAAATTAGGTGGAAAGGGAGAGGAAGAAAGATGGGCAGGAAGAAGAAAAATGAAGAAGGCAGGAAAAAGAGGGAAGGATTGGCTGACCTACTTTTGGCTCTGATCCTGCCTGCCAGTTGGTTCACCCCTTCCCACTGCTGGCATACTGTTACCAACAGATAGTCCTTGAAGAAATCTAACAGGAAAAAGATAATTCCAGAAGTAGCTACATGCTATAGAGGAGGGATGGGCAACTATGGAAGGCTAGGGGGCTGCATTAATCCCTCCTAAAAGGGCCACATGCCCCAATGCAGTCCCTTTTAAAAAAATCAAATGTTTGCTAGGGGGTTTGAAACATCTGCATTCAGCTGGGCATTCTGATGTACACTGATGCACATTCAGCCTGTTTTTCACATCATTCTCTAGACTCATGGAAAAACTGAATATCCATGTTTCTAGGGGGTCAGAAGGATTTCACCATGTCTTGAGACCTTTCTAGCACATTGAAGGCTAGGAGACACCATTGTTAACAGGAAGTGAGCAGAAATCACTTCTGTTTTTAAAAAAGGTCTCTCCTGGGGACCAGACATGGTGGAAATGTTCTCTAGATCCATCAGAACACATCTGGAGATATCACATTCTAAGAATTAAACAAGACAAGAGCAACATAAATTCACAATTCAAAATGAAATGGTTTAGATAAATCCAAAAGTTTGGGGAAGAACAGCATGGGAGGTCCATGAGCTTATATTTCACAATTGGAGTACCATCACTGACAGGGCCCTTTCCCTACTACTGGCTTCATGACAGGTGATAGGAGAATCTACAGAAGGGCCTCTGATGCAAATCCTAGTATATACAGACATACGGAAACAGGTTATTCTTCAAGTAATTTGATCCCAAAGGACAAGTCAGTTTCACTTGGAAATGGATCAGAAGCCACTGTAACTGATGATACATCAGCAAAATATGAGCATAACATCTAGTCCCAAATATGACAGCTCTTTCAGCACTAATTCTATGCTTCTACTTGAGTCTTTATTGAAAGTACAACATGCTATGTGAATAGGGACTTTATTCATCTCATGCTGGAGATGGTTCTATGTGTATACCACCACTTTTAGATCTGTCTTAAATACTGAGAAAGCCAATCCATGTGCAAATTGAGTTGGATGAACTTTACCCTGGCCAGTTTTCAATTCAGGTGACATTATTGCCTGCCAAAGTGGTTATAAAACAGGTCAAATTCCATATCCTCATACTGAGTGAAGTCCACCACTATATACAGAAGAAATATTCTGGGAGGAGTATTGTTGTTTCTTTGGTTTTGACAAGGATAAACTAATACTAAATACAAGAACAAAAAGGATATTTAATACAGAACTCTACTGATATAACATCAAGAGGCTGAGAACATTGTAAATTGGGGAAAAAATTGCCCTGAAATACAATTTGGGTTGAATATCATGTGGATGAGAGGAAATGTATTGATGGTTACACAGACTAAAGTCTTTTTATTAAGCTGGGAGAACAAGAAACCATCTGCCCTTCACAATTAGATGAATGGGGAAAAGCACCTAAGTCTTGTTTATGTTTATAAATAGGGAAAAAAAGCCATCACAGATAAAGGGACTGCTTTAGGTACACAACATCAAGCTACTATGAAGACCAAAAGATGTGAGAAAACTGAAGAGCGGTTCATATGGGTGGATACAATGGTGATTTGCTAGTTAAATCCTACTAAAGTTCATGTTTTCTTCCATGTTCACAAGTCAGATCAAATGCTTTGATTTTGCTCTTGTTAGTGTCGCAGCTCTCATGTCACCTTCATTTGGATAGTTATGATTTGTACTAGTTTTTCCACCAGCATTTGTATGACTTTTTTCCTGTGCATCTAACATTGGAAAGAACTCATATAAATGGCTTCCTAGTAATGCTGATTGTGTGTTTGTGTTAAGATTACATAAAATCTGGCTCACTAGATGGTCTTCAGCAAAAATGTCTTCCCATCCACAATGGCTCCATAATGAGGTTAACCGGGCCATTTAATAGAATTCACTATTCAAGGAAATTTGTACATTATGTGACAACAAACCCATATTACCATGATGTGTGCATATGAGAAGGAGGTTGCATTCTGAATACCTGTACACATGCATTTGTGTCACTGCATCTTTACCAATTTAGCGTGCTTATAAAATTGTGGAAATACCTGTACTGTATGAATCAGTTTTGTTGAAGTTCTGTAGAGTTAAGGACACTGGCTGAATTCCAATGTCAATGTTCTTGCTCTACAGATGTAGACAATTATCTTAGACCAGTCTTATTTTGGTTCCCTGCAAGTTACTTTCCATTTGTAAACACAATTAGGCAGTAGCTGGATATTTAGTTTCCCACAAATCCAGAGAATGATGTGAAAAACAGGGTGACTGTGCATCGGCAGACATCAAAATGCCCAGCTGCATGCAGATGTCTCATGACTCTTCATGGTTTTTCAGTAGGGGGTACAATCCTATGCATCTTCCCAGCTACAGCAAACAGTCATGCTTAACTTCACATGAATAGAGTTGAATCAGCCCTACAGAGCTGAGATCCTACTCCATTAGAGTTTTAAGGATATGGCAAATATCCAATTTCATATGTTTATTCAGAAACAAGTTTCTGTCTGTTGACGAAGTTTACACCCAGAAGAGTATGCACAGAACTGCAATCCTAATCTAGTAGAAAGGGAAGGAACATTGTTTTGATCCTTGAAGACTCCAGAAGTTCTATTTCTTTTTCCCCCTGGGAAAATTCTACATTCTTTCCCCTTCTGATTGTTGTGGCAAAGCTGGACATCAGGGACAAATTCGCACAGTCAGTTGACCTGGAGATTATCAAGTTGCAAGTTGTGCTAATATAATCACTGACATTGTGTCATTGGAAAGTTTCATGCACAGCACTGATTCAGAATGGTCGTTTTCCATCCTCAATGCTACATAAGTTGCTTCTCTCACATGATACATTTTCTAAGAGATGGCACATTATGAATGCCCAAAGCGTGTAGCTCTCCACAGTGAGGAGCTATTTCTCTGGAGCTGTAAAACATTACTAGAAAATGCTGGAATTTTCCCAATGAGCACTAGTAAATATTCACTTATATAACAGCTGGTGACATAAAGGAGCAGGAATCTATTCTCTGAAGACTGAAGAAGACTGTCTTTTGCTTGCTGGCTTTGATTTTGTGGAATACAGGCAAAGACTCCAGGTGCACTTGCTTAAACTGTGTCAGCACACACATAAGTCTTTTAAGATCATCCTGAATTTTCCACATAGCGTGGGAAGATTTTTCTGCAATTGTGTATACATGTTTAAAGATGGAATGAAAAAAATAGGTTTTATTTTTTAAAAAAATAAGTTGAAGTGGCCATTATTTTGCTTATGCAAGTTCTGATGGTGGTGTTGCTAGCTGAATTGCTCACATGTCCCCACACATTCTTGTCAGTTTCTACACACTCCCTGTCATACACACACTCCTTATTTGGTTTAACTTGATTTGGACCTGGTCCAATCTGATTCAGTCACAAAGTGAACTGAAGTGGAAAAATCCAAATTTTCATGCTGATCATTTATTGACATTGGGAAACAAAAACATTCAAATTGCAGACAAAGGGACATTTGTGGCAGTCACTTTAAAATTTTCCATAAAGGCAACTAGAAATTTTCTGTTTGCCTGCTTTTCACAAAAGTGAATGAAATTTGGAAGCCTGTACAATCTTTGGAAAGGATTGATCCTGGCAATTTGCACTCAGGTTGGTCCTCTGTCTAGCATCTTTTTATTTTGTTTTAATATGTTTCAGGATTGTTAGTGTGCTATTTTTTGCATTACAACAGTATCTGTGGTATATGATGAAGATCCAGTAACAATGCTGGCAGGGTGCAAGTTTTTGTCAGCTCACTAATACCATTATCTGGGAGACAGAGACTGCTCTCTCCTTCCCATTTCTTCTCCAGGTTCACAAGAGCAGCTGTGGCACACAAAGGCAGTTGCAAGTTACTGATCAGTTGCAAGGATGTGTGTGTTCTGTCTGATCTTGAGCATCCACCAAAGAAAGAGTGGCCTTCACTCCCAGTAGTCGAAATATGCCTGGATGCAACCCTATAGCTAAGAGGACAGAGTTGCACCTATAAGCTTATATTAGTCATGAGAGACATTGTGCAGGGGGTTACAGGGTACTTCCTTCTTTAATGTCAAAAATAAAAATACATATGCAAATGATTCAGACCTGATTTAGATTGGCTTGCATTCACCTTAGTTACTTCATGATTGCCCAACCTGTGCCATTTCCGCGCTACACTCTTATAGCATGATTATTCCACTTTCAACATCCTATGGAATCCTGGGGTTTGCAGTTTCGGGGGCAGCTAGCCCCTCCTGAAACTGCAAACCCCAGGATTCCATAGGATGTTGAAAGTGGAATAATCGCGCTATAAGAGTGTAGTGCATAATTGGCCCTGGTTGCACAGCTTTAGCGAAAACAGTTAGCTCCCCTTGGTTTTTGTCCAGATACAGAGAAGGAAGCCATGTGCATTCATTCCCTTGCCTTGATTTCTCCCATACCCTCTCATCTGCTGCCTGAGTGCAGGGAAGAAATGCACGCATATGTGTTATGAAAAATCAAATTTGTGAACGTTAAAACCACAAATGTGGATGGAGGATTGTAATAAATCATTTTCATTTGTGAAGAAAAAACATCACTGTGAAAGGAATGTCAACCTGGGAAAGCCTCTGCTAAATGAAAACGGCAAATCTTATAAGTTTTTTGATAAAGCCACAGAAAAAGACTGGTCAATTTTAAAGAAGGATGAACACATTTTGGAGTGTGTGCTAGAAACGATAAATACATAGTTCTCCTTCATCTGTAGTTAATTTCCTCATCCTACTGTCTTTCAGAAGTTAGAACTACAACTCCCAGAAGTCCTTGCCAGCATGGCCAATTATAGAGAATGATGGGAACTCTAGTTCAAAAATAAGGAGGATGAAGAAGGATGATCTTAACAGATGTTTCTATATGTGGCACATTAAACCTAAGTTGGGGGTGGCAAATGAATCTGTCTCTATTTAGTCCACATCACTTAGGTTTTATAATCGTTTTGTTCACATCAATTTCATGTTTTTACTATTCTATTGCCATAGTAATCTCTACTCCTTTATAACAAAAACTGTCAAAATATGCATTTAAATATCTATTCAAACATGAACATTCTCTCAAAAGGCATGTTTAAATGCATATTTTGATACATTATATCTGCTTAACATAAGGATGTAAAAATCTTCCAGTTTTGATCTTCGTGAATTTCTCGCACTCCCAGCTGCATTTCTTCCTGTGTTGGGTTTCATATTTATATCAGGTTATGAGACCTCGCCTTTTCTTACCACATTGCAAATCATGGAGACTTGTTACCCATTTTTCTGTATGCATCCACTTATTTGTGCAACTTGACTAATTTATACAAGTTTTCCCCACTGCCTAAAGCTGTGTGTGTCGCCCTCCTGTCTCAATTTTGAGCATTTTATACATTCACATTTTAAAATATGAATATACTTTTGTGTACATTTGGCATTGCCCTGTAGTCTTCACAAACCTGAGAGTTCAAGATGAGCTGCATATTTTCTCACAAGCCTTAGGGGGTACCAGAATGCTACTTTTCTTGATGCAGGTGATCCCAGTGAAATTTCTTTCCATCCTCACTCTAACGGCATTGCAAAATTTGAAGAAGTGCCAAATCTGGCGGGTAGCTACGTCCATGCCAATCAGTAGATTTACTGAAGACATGGATCAGGTCATCTGGTACAGGAATTCACAAAATACGAAATGTCTTAGCATTTACCGACTTTATTCATTGCAGTAGCATTCCAGACAAGGTGCTACAATTAGGATCATCTTTCTTTGCTCTGTGTGTCTCCTGTAACCTTAAATTATTTTTGCCTCTCAAATACATGTTTTCTGTATCTTCATAGCAACTAAAATGCCCTTAGAACTGTGTAAATTAGTGGACCTAACCCTATACCTAGCGTACCCCATACCTCTGCTGTATGTAACAAATCTGCTTGCTTTCTGAAGGACCTCTTAAATGGTGAGATGAAACTCTAATTAACAGTGTGGTTTTATTTGTGTGTGTGTGTGCGTGTGTGTGTTTTCATTGTGCACTATGATCTACTGAATTATCAAGGTTTTGCTTGTGCACTGAACCTCTGAATATGAAATTATCAGCTGCAATAAATACATCTCTAAGAAGCTAGCTCTGTCCTTGATTAATAGATTAATAGGCTAGGTTAAGCTGGCTCTCTTTTGTAATTTATTTTCTCCATTATTAATTTTATTAAAAATACCCCTGGCTTTAATTAACATTTAACACAGAAAATTGTGTTTGGTAATTGGCTTAATTTTTTTTACTAATTGGTTACATATTAAATCCTCATTTTCAAAGAATGCTGTGCATTATACAAAGAGAAATCATTTGAGCTAACAAAATATTCATCACTTTGAGGGAGGAATTTCCTTTTGAAGTTAGTAACAAAAAAAATTGTGTGTGTGTGTGTGGTGTTAAGAATTACCTGTAGGGTTGCCCCATTAAGTCCACAGATATTTGTCAGCTTCAGTACCTTTGGTTTCTGGTGTGTGAGTATCTGGATGTAATAATTTGCTGAGCCAATAGCAAAATTCTATTGTTTAGACAACTAATTTGTGTTTATTTAAACAAAGATAATTACCAGTCATAAACGCCTGTTGGTTAATTGCTTAATAATTGTATTTACTGGTGCAAATTAAAGTCACTGCTTTCAGCTAAACTACATGGCACAATCAACACCTCTACTGGATGGGAAACAATGGAGAAGGGTGCATGGGAGAAGGGTGTTATTGCTATTAGATTTTTCCCCCGGAAATCCTACACACACACACACACACACACACACACACACACACCCTAATATGGGGAAAAGCCTTCTTTTTAACTTATGGATTAATTAATCCAAACATTCATTTACTATTTATAACCCACTATTCCCAACTGACTTCATGGCAAAGGAATAGATCTGGGTGAAACTAATATGCCAATTAATGGACTGAAATCTCTGTTCTCTAAGGATTAATTAACTAATGCTAGTTGAGACCTTTGAAGATGAGAAATGTATATAATTACTTAATGTATTATTTATTATACTAAGCAAGCTTAAAACATTCATGGATCAAACCTGGGAACTGCATCAGCAAAGCAGCCACTGGGTAAATGGAGCATGAGGATCCCAATGTCGAAGTGTAAGTCAATACTATCTCTAGGGTCACTACATACATTTCTTCTTGACCA
This sequence comes from Iguana delicatissima, assembly GCA_948472985.1. NCBI lineage: Eukaryota > Metazoa > Chordata > Lepidosauria > Squamata > Iguanidae > Iguana > Iguana delicatissima. The sequence continues at coordinate 269,771 of CAOKZL010001759.1, read as the reverse complement.
GTGGCATTCCTCAAGTCGCATCATGGCATGCTGATGCCTTGTAAGGGCCCTTATAAGGGCTGTGATGGAATATGGAAGTTCCTTTCTTGGAGATCTGTAAAGTTGGAGGTCTCCATGGTCATCAAAGAAACTGAGTATAACCCAAAAGCATGTCAACTCTGGGGTGAGTTTGTTGACTAGCAAGCAGTGGTGGCTAGTGGCTTCCATGTCAGTGGGGCAGTAAATCTGCCTTAGAATTTGGTCCTAACCAGGTTTCTGAACCTACTGGGAGACTATAGTTCATTACCTTGGATAGGTCCTTTACAGACTGGACAAGGATACATTGCTCAACTAACATGGTGTAAGGCAGGCCCTGCTAGTTTTGTTTTTTATTGGGGAGGGGAGTGCTGTGAAGAGTTAAAAGAGGTTCACACATGAATACATATTATTGATGGATACATGTGCATCACATATTATGGCACACCTGATCACTATCCTCCTCAAGTGATTGTTATGTAAACATGTCTCACAAGAGGATTTCAGCTGGATTTGTAACATTTGTCTTAAAGAGTTTAGAATTAGCTCATTAAGTTATTAATTTTTAGTGGTTTCATGAAACTTTCTGGATTCCCCAGTTCACAAGGAAGTTAAAATGTGCTTACTGAATTGGGTTGTTAGAATTTACTAAAATTACTGAAAACAACTGCCTCCCCTTCTGTCACATTTAGTAAAACTGGAAGGCCTGGTGCCTTAAGAGGGGGAAAAAATTGGAATTGGAGGAAATGTATTGCATGGTTCTGTTGTTAGGTAGACTAATGTGCAAGAATATGTTTCTTTAAGAAAATGGTAGGGAGAAAATAGCAGAAAAGAGAGAGAAATTTCTGAAGCCCAGGTCAGATAGTTGGGTTTGTGGAGCCAAACAACTAAACTTGAGAAAGATAGAGGAAAGAAAAAAAGAAAAAGGTGAGTCTTGGTAGGGAATGTAGATGAGAAGAAGTGGTTTGTTTAACAGGAGAACAAACCCTTTGAGCAACCAGAATGCCCCTCACTGGCTTATATGGAAGGAAAGTATTTGGAGGATTGATTGATTGATTGATTGATTGATTGATTGATTGATTGATTGATGGGGTTGCATTGTGATTCTGATCAGTACGTCATCGTCTTCTATGGAATATATTCTGAATTAGTTTCTATTCCATGAGATATTGTGGTATAATGGACAGTTATATAATGTTTGGGGGACCTTTCAAAAAATGCCTTTTAGGTAAAAGATAGTTGCCCTTCTATGGTCCTTTATGAATATTTTTAGAGTATTTCTGGGGAGTGAGAAAGTAACTCCACCCCATAGATTACATTCTGGACTGATTTCTATTGTATATTGTTGTATAATTTACACTATGGCAATATTGGTGGTGAGCTGCAACAATCTCCTTTGCAGTTCTTTGCTGTTCTTAGCTCACACAATACTAGGTTTTTTGACAAAGTGAAAAGAGAAAAGTTTTCCTCAAACCCAGCCCTATTTCTTCCCTTCTTTCCTCTCCACCCTTCTCACCCTGCTTTTTACCCACACCCTCTTCTTTTTCTTTCTTACCCACCCCCATTATCCAGTTAAGATAAGACAGCTGCAGAGAAGAATAGGCTTGATAGACACCTCATTCTTAGATATCTCAGATTGTACTTATGATCCCTGGCTCTGTCCTGCATGCAAAATCTGTGCTCCACCTTTGATATCTGGAGTGGATAGGAATGAGGAGGCAGATAGGATACAGTGATTCAGTTTCTCAGAAAAAATGTTCTGCACATGCTCAGAGTCTCTCAAAAATTTGAAATTAATCTTGACTCACTGAGCTATCTTGGTAAGTATCCACTTACTTCTGTAACTTCGGTGGATTGATGCTCTCTAACTGAAATAAATTTCTCCTTCTTAACCTTTAACAAACAAAGTATTTGAAGAGTGAGTCATGTATATATGTTGGTGGTTGTGGAAAGAAAAGAAAGGTGTAGAAGACTGACATATTGGTTCAAAGAGGTTGTAAGATGAGATCTCATGCTTTGGGACAGCCTTCCCCAACCTGACAGTTTCCAGATATGCTAGACTCTCACTATACCCAGGCAACAATCATACTATGGGCTTTGTAGTCCCTATGGGGAAGAATTTCAAGATGAAGGAAGAAAACTTTAAAAGGATTAAAAGAGACCATTTGAAGGTGCCAGGAGCAAAATGTGCTTTCCTAATACTAAGACTGACAACCTCTGTGCCATTCTCTTTAAATCTTTCATAGACTGGATGAAGACTAAAGCTTTGATCAACCAGTTAATTAATGATATCTTAACAAAATAACCATTTCATTTATTAAATGTTTACGGTAATGGATTCATTTTCCAATTGCTAATGCTTAACATTATTGAATTAATTTTGATATCTAAAATTCTATGCTGTGGCCCACAAAGCAAGCATTAAATCCAAGCCAAGGAAAAATTTTAGATTTTCCTCTGCCTTCCACCATTCCCACTTTCTTTCAAGGCGTACACAACCTTCCTGGCCTGTCTTCCCTGAGAAAATGAGAGGATGTCTTCCTACATCCTTCTCTCTTTAATGCCTGTTATCGTTCTCAATCTGTGCCCCAGATGTAAGGATTGCCAGAAAATAATATTTTGCTAACAACACTCACCCGTAGCCAACACTGGTGAAGAGAGCATTCCTTCCCGTCTCATCTGAAAGTACTAGGGAAAAGTGGTCAAAAGTGGACTGTGGAAGGCAAGCAAGTAGTCAAAGAAATATTGGGTGTCCATAGCAGAGCTAAGAGGGGGAATAGAACTCGTTCCACCCTCAAGTGATATCATCAGGGGCATAACAAAATATGAAGTGAGCTTGGAACTGATTTTGGAAAAGCCAAGTTATTTTCAGAGTCTGGGGAAATGGTTTAATTTTTCATGGAACTCAGTTCCAATCGCTGCTAAAGAGGACTACTTTCATTGTCCTCCAGCAGCAGGTAGTATCTTCCATGTCAGTGGGCTGTTGAATCTCTGGGAATTCGTTCCAGCTGTAAAAGAGCTATCCATGGTGCTGAACACTAGCCCCAAAATAGGTTCAGCATCTTGCAGCTCCTTTAAAATTCAGACTCAAGCTCAGAATAAGTTTACCACCTGACTGACAGGCAAACCACCAGCTACCACTTCTGTCTGCTGGAGAGTATTCAGTATTTTTCCACTTGAGTTTCCCTTCTCTTTTTCTTTCTTCTAGTCTTTTTCCTCACCTTTCTCTATTTCTGTCCTTTGGCTATTTGGTTAACATGCAACACCTTCATCTTTCTCTTTCCTCTGATAATTATTTTTAAGGCCTCTGAGGGAATGCTGTCTTCTTATCCAGTCAACGTATATGAAGGGTGGAGTTGATAAATCACCATTACTCATGGATGATGATAGCACACTGTTATAAAAGATTTCATATCTGATGACCTTTGAGTGTTACCTATTTGAAGATTCGTGAAAGCTTAGCATGAGGTATGTCTAATGATCCTTGTATAAACATACTGAAGTTTCCCTCCTACAAAGGCTCCAGCAGGCAGAAGACATATTTTCAACCCTCAGTCTTCAATCTAAGGTTCATTGGTAGCACCTGACAGCTCTCATTTGCTAAATAAAGTACAATGTGTCAATCCAGAATAAATGTAAATTATCACCTTTCTTCCTTGTTAATTAAGGTCTGATTAATGCATCTTGGCAGTTGCTCCCTGTACAGTATGAGAATGGCTTTTGTTGCAAAAACAAAACTCACATATAAATCAAGGCTCTGCCTCAAGTATTGAACCTCAGTTTTAAAAGGTTACCCATAAAGGTTTGTATTGCTTGAAAATGGAGAGGTCTTGTCATTCTAGAATGTGAACAAATGGAAACCTAGCAGAAGAACTCAAAACCAAGTGGATCTCCTGTATATGTTTGAACATTAGTAATCTGTAAGATGAATCTTCTAATAAATGAATGGTTGGCAAATCCAGATATGTTTGAACAGACCTTGAGCAATATTAAATGCCCCATCATAGTGGTCAGAGCTAAACAATGTTGAAAGCTGTTTCTAGCATTTCTCTTTCAGTTTTTGACCAGAAGTATTATTAGAACTTGTATCACTTTACTGACTACTAGAATCCAAACTAAAGGTCAAGCTAGATGTGTTATAGAAACTTTGTCTGCTTGGATTTCCAAGTGCCCTTTTGTTTGTCAAAAAACAATCTTTAAGGATGGAAGCAATTGAGATTTGGACTTTAATTCCCCACAAAGCAGCCATAAACATAAAGAATATTCACCATCTTTTTTTCATTCTCAAGAAATGAAGGTGTTTTCAGACATCAAGACACTATCTTTAGAAACTGACAACTAAAGTAATATTTTCACCTCCTGAATGAGAGCAAAATGATAAGTAGTTGGTTGTTGCTGTTATTGTTGTACTTTTTGTTTCAGGGGCCCTTCTACACAACAAAATTAAAGTTCTATGATTCTGCTTTAACCATCATAGCCACATCTTCTGGAATCCCAGATTTCCAATTTAGGGAGGGATATTTAAAATTCTAATCCAGAGAACTCTAGCTCCTCACCAAACTAAAAACCCTAGGATTCCATAGGATGTTGCTGAGACAATTAAAGTGGAATCATAGTGTAGTGGAATCAATTGTATAGTGCAAAACAGCTTGAGTTCTTCATAATTTGCCCCTAGTGCCTCTCTGCAAAGCTAGTAGCTGTTTTTTTTTCTCTTTGTTAAACAAAGCAAATTCACAGACCAAGCCAAGAAGAGCAGGCTTATTGATCAAACAGATGCAAACAACCCATCTGATGTTTTAAAGCTCCATACAGTAACGTAGCAGCAATCCTAGCCCACTTCAAAATTGTTCTGGAGATTTTCGAAAAACAAATGTAGTACATGTAATATGTGTCTAATATTTGGAATATTCTTTCCAAATAAGCACCAAAAGCTATCACCAACCAGAGACCTGGAGGTGTTTTACACATGTGTAAGTTTCCCAGTAGCAGTGGCTGGATGTCTTGTATGAAATTCAATGCCTCATTTAGTTCAAGATCACAGAAGTTAAGTGGGACTTGCAATGCCATTGCACATGCACACTCAGTTGTGTATTCTGTCACACAATGTTTCTGTTCAACACAAGGGTTGTGTAGCACAATGAATGCAGTGTTTGGAGAAATGTCATTTCTGTGCATGAGAATTAGTCATGAAAAGGAATTGTTATGGGGTTATATTCTCATATCTCTAATTTTTCCTCTGCAAAATTGACAGTAGGTTCTAAGCCAATCTGGGTTTGAGCTGCAGTACGGGGGGGGGGACAGGTCACCCTTTTCTCCATAACTTCCATGTGTCTCCTTTCTGGAAAAAAAAAATGACACTGAGAGTGTTACCCTAAGAGGTGACAGATGTTGGGGTTCATCCACATTTCCAGCATCTCCTAAGAATTTGGGGAAATTATACCTCAAAGGAGGCCTATGAGAGGAGGGTAGCAGCAGAATCTTTTCACCTACGTATACCAGTACTAACAGTAGAGAATACTTCAGTTTAAAGTTAAACAAAGTATTTTATTTGGATAGACAAATACAGAAGAAATCAGACATTCTCAAGAACCATGCAAGGCTATCGAAAAGTGAGATAAGAATGACTGGATAGGGAGAGAGATTGGGTGGAAAGACTGATAGTTACCAGTCCTGAAGCAGAAGGTCAAAGCAGAATGGCTCAGACAGAGCATCTGAGGGTAGCACAGAGGAATGGCAGTCTGAGGTACAACGTGCAGCATAATATGCCCAATGTACTGGAAACAGCCATGGTTGAAGCCAGAGACTAGGACAAGGAGCAATAGATTCAAGCTACAGGAAATGAGATTCCACCTGAGCTTCAGAAAGAACTTCCTAACTGGCAAATAGTATCGGGTAATTACTGGGCACTATCAGATGATAATGCTTAATGTAGAAGAATATAGAATGTATATTAAGAACATGTGACTGGGTGAATAGATGGACATTGTGCTATAATATACTGTGTCTGAAGTACTGCAGGATCTAACATGTAATATTAGCATTTGATAATGTGGTACATTAAATTTCAATATGTTGATTATATGGAAAAAAATTGAAATCTAGTGAGGGATGGAACATAAACAGAAATAATTCAGTGATATGTACAATTATATATGTTTATTTTATATTATGGAACTTTAATAAAATTATTTTTTTTTTAAAAAAAAAAGAAAGAACTTCCTAATGGTCAGAGCTGTCAAGCAATAGAATATGCTGCCATGGAGTCTGGCGGAGCCTCCTTCTTTGGAGGTTTTTAAACCGAGGCTGGATGGCCATCTGTTGGGAGTGCTTTGATGGGTGTTCCTGCATAGTAGGGGGTTGGACTGGATGACCCCTGTGGTCTCTTCCAACTCTATGATTCTATGAAGCCAATTTTTTATACCCCATTTCCTATCCTGAAGGGGGTGCTTTAGCAAAGCCATAATGGCTCTCTTACAGAACTGACAAAGCAGCCTGGAATGAGCCAATTGACTTAACACCAGAGTGACAAAGCATTGATGGGAGTCATGACAGTCTGGGGAGGTAGTGGGTATAAGGAAGATCTCCATAGGGCAAAATCAAAGGACGGTCCCTAATTGCTCAGCTGGGCTGTTCACCTTCCATTGCTTTCAATTGTTCATGGGGCCTGAGGTGTTGAAAAGATTAGCATAAACCCATTGGTGTCAGGGTTTCTCACTGAATCTTCTCTGAATTTATGACCTGGACATGTCTAAGGCCAACCTGACCTGGCAACATGCTTTCCAGTTACCATGTCCTCGATCATATTTTTCAGCCATAAATATGTTCAGATATGAAAACAATACATTCTACAGGATGAGGTGTGTGTGTCAGGTATGGTAACAGGATCTCCAAACACAGACCTCGCACACCACATTTGTCATCTAGTTAGGGACCTATGCATGTGTAAGTCAAGCTAAGCATGTGCGACCAAAAACTCACCACTGCTCAAAGTCGCATAGCATGTTCCTCTGTATATTATCTTTCTACATTGCCCCTGTGCATAGCATGTTGCAGTTGTGCATTGTATACTGTGCTTTGTGATTGTTCATCATATATGGTGCATTGCAGCTGAGTTTTCTGTATGGTGAAGTGTGCATTGTACAATGGTGCCAAGTCATTGGTGTGTATTCGGCAATACACATTCTGCATGGCAGTTGTGTTGTGTTCATGTGTATCTTCACATACAGATTGTGCTATGTTAAGAGGATGTTGGATTGCAGCCAACAGCTGGTTCAACTCTAATATACAAATGCTCTCTTTTCTCTCCATCCTGATAGAGCGCTAACTTTGTGTAGGGCTTAATTGGAAAAGAGATTATTTGCAAAGAACAAATTTGAATTTTCTATTTCTTTCTCTTTTTTAATTAATTTAAAAATAAACCTTATATGCGGACAGAGGCAAACAACAGAAATTGAACATGTTACTCATATCTCTAAATATATCTTTCTTCATTCACATTAATATTCTTATTACCTTGTCTATCTTTAAACAGTTTCAAGTACTTTTTTTTGCCAACATTTGGATAGTTTGATCTTTGATTCTAATATTGTATAAAATAATACCAACATTCTAATTAGTTTTAGTTCTGTTAACAACCTAAAGTTTCTTTTGATAAGTTATTTTTCTATTCATATTTCTATAATTATTTTTCATCCCTTTAACAATGGAATACATTTTTCTACTGATACACAAACAATGTCTTATTAGTATATAAGCGATAGACCAATACATTAGTATATGATTATGTGCAATATATGAGCAATAACATACTTCATACTAATTTATAAATCTTAATTAGAGCAAACTCTTTTCATCTACCTAATCACACAGCTGTAGGCTCAACTTGTTCTGTCCCACAATTTTGTTATAGTATCATTTACAAAATGTCTTAATCTCTTTGCATTCCCATCAAATATCTCTAAAATCTCTATGCATTTGATAATTTATACATCTTTTATAACCTATGACTCTTAGAATGCATAAAATGCAAGTATTATTGATATTATTTTGTTTCTACACTTGAAGAATAAATCAGGCAATTTTGACATATAAAGTTATATTGTTTCACAGACATATTAATTCTATTTTTCCCCCCATTTAATTAGAATTTCATCTTCGTGTATCACAGCTGGCTTGATCATATAGAGCAAGAGCACTGCCTTGGGCATTAACTGTTAAATGATGGCTGGACTGTTGTAGGACAGAGCTGCATGTGTTATGTTTAGTTTGCCTTGAGGAATCTATGCTTGACCACTTTTCTCAAGTGTGGTGAAGAATGCTTTCCCATTGTGGGTGTTGAGACAGAACTCAGCTGCAGTTCTGATCATTACAAATTTTGTATGGGATCTATGTTTGCCATTGTGAGTTGAGTTTCACTGTGTGCATGCATGTGTCTTCAAGTCACCTGTAAATTTATGGTGACCTCATGGATTTCTTAGGGTTTTCTTAAGCAAGGAATACTCAGATGTGGTTTGCCAGCTATAAGAATATTAAAATCTATTCCTCTATGTGTTAAAGGCAAAATGCCCTGATACACTGCAGTTTTACAAAACATGGAGACCCAAGGACTGATGTGATCCTTCAAGTAACTAGAGAAGGCCTCAGTAGTTGCTGTGCAACTAGCAGATTGCAACCTAGTAGTGAGTCAGAAGTGGACTTTCCTCAGAGTGGTTCCCTGCCATGTGAAATGACCTGCCCCTCTAGAATGTAAGGAGGTACCAAATGTGGTGTGCTTTAGCTGCTTTTTAAAAAACCATCTTCTCACTCAGACCTCCCAAAAGTGCAGTCAGTCTGGGTTTTTGTCTTTTGAGCCTACAGTCTTAAATGTTCTAACTCATGTTTGTTACAATCGACTATGTGATCGACTATGTGACTTTGTGCTTCATGTTTTTTATGTTTTCAAGAAAAATATTTTCAATTTCTGCTGCACTGTACTGCTGTAATACAACAGTGCAAAGCAGATATGGAAAGCTGTCTAGAAAATCATTATCATCACTGCTACTTAGTGTTCCCTAGTAGCTAACATCCTCTGAAGAAAGCTGTAATGCTGCTTGGCTAATTTATTTATCCATTTCCAACAATATCGTCAAAGAATATAGAAATCATAATGGTAATGTCATATTTTTACTAAGTGCTCATCCATAACACACAATGACTATAGTAGCGTAAGTGGTACATGAGCTGTGATTCACCAATGTCATTCAAGAGAACAGCATTCCTTCTGTTCTGTGACTTGCTTGAGGTTGCAAAAACAGAAGGGCTGTTAAGTGCCTGAAAGACAATAATCATAATACAGGACAGGTGATTTGGTAGCTCACAAAGCATGCATCCTGTTCCTCAGTTCATATTTGTACTGTGGCTGGTTAAAAACAAAAAATGCTACTATTCATTAAGCATTTGCTTAGTGGTACTGTAGACTAACAAATATAACCTTGTAAATTCTGATTTTATTACCAAATTGGAATTTGGAAAAAAATGAATATTAATACGATATTGGTATGATAGATTTTATACATAAACACATGAATGGTGGATAATACTGTAACTGGCACATAATTAGTGCTTGTTCAAATATTTGTTCAAATTCTGACATTTACAAGCTTACCTCAATGAATCTGTAAACCTTGATTTTATTGTATATCATCCTGAGATACTTGGATATAGGGCAGGACATAAATATTTACATAAATAATATAAACAATAGGAATGTCATTTGGCAAAGCCAGTTGGTACAAGAAATCTGTTAACAAAATTGGATTACAGAGTTCTCTATGCGTCATAACATCCAGTCTCAGACTATGAAATCAAGCAGCCAGTAATTCTTGTCTACAGTTATATGTGTTAACATTTTGTTATTATGTGCCTTCAAGTCATTTCCAACTTACAGTGACTCTAAGGTGAACCTATGACAGAGTTTTCCGAGGTTGAGAGTGTGTGATGGGCCCAGGGTCACCCAATGGGTTTCCATGGCTGAGTAGGGAATCAAACCCCGGTCTCCCTGGTCATAGTCAAATGCTGAAACCACTACACCACACTGGCTCTTGTATTAACATTAGGACCACTGAATTTAATTGATTCAGAGGGAAATTCAGCTGTGTGCTATCTTCTTAGTAGCCAAACAATCTCACTCTAGGTTTTCCTGAAGTCCCATTAGAAAAGTGGGAAGCTTCTTCTCCATCTGTCTCGATGGTGGGGCCTTCTATCAGTTGAAGGGCTGAATTCAAAGGGTAAAGTTTTTAGGGGCCACATTGTGGTAATTAGAGGGCCAAAGGCAAAAGAGTGGGACCAAAACCACCAATAAATTTCATTTAAGTCTCTCAACTGCCAGTGTCTAAGCAAAGGAAAGGAGAGCATGTCAGCCATTTGACTGACGAGTAAATTAAACCATTGAATTAAACCATTAAAATGTGGCATGATAAGGCTACATGGTCATGTGGTGAATGCATGGGTGAGCCACTGGGACACCAGAAGGTCTGGAGGTTCCCAATCTTTATTCTATTTTCACTGTCTGAGGCAATAAAGCTTCTTATCCTTAATGGTTTGTGACACTGCTGAACAGAAAAGCTTCTTTAAAAATGCTTGTCCAAAAGTTCCATAATGTAATGCCTATCTGGTAGTAGATTGATTAAAATGTTTATGCAACACTATGTAGCTTCCCTTGAAAAGGAGTGCAGTTCTTTGAAACTAGAGCTGAACACAAAGCACAACCATTCAGAATCTGCCAAATTTTTAAGAAATCTTCATTTTAAAAGTCAGAATGCGAAAGCTGAAAAATTGTTCCTTGAATGTTCCTTGAACGTTAACTCCTAAAATTTTAACTCCTAAAACCTAAGTTAACGTTAACTCCTAAAACCTAAGATTTTCTGTCATCTCTCTAAATTTAGTTTCATCCTAGCAGTTTTCAAAACAAGTTTTTCCTTTTCAGATAAGATTACTTTTCTCAATTTTTTTTTTTTGTGTACTTTGTGACTTTTTTGAAAAAAAATCTTTGGGCAAAAGTATGAAAATTATTGCTTTTCAGTGAAAACTTATTTTTGCACTTTTTTTGCCAAAAAAGTGAATTTCTCATAAAAATGTGTGCGCGCACACCCCTTTTAAAGAAATCTTTGAGAAAAACCCACTGAAACTGTTCATAGTGTGTCCTGATCTGTCCGGACTCCTTTTCCTACAGATAATGAAAATAACAGTGAGTATTCTTTGCATCTTTATAAGCACTTAAGGGCTGTTGCCAATTATCTGTCCAATACCATAAAAAAATACATAAACACCCATACACTGTTACATGTCAAGTGTCAAATATGACACGTTCATAACTCTCAAACTGTCTCCAGGAAATTCTGGGAACTTTGAAAATTTATTTACAGTTCCTTGAAGAGAAGATCATTAATGGCATACAATAAGCCTGTCCAGAGGACAGCTTGCCCATGTCTGCTCATATATTCATCTGCGATAAGAATGCTGGCACATTTAATATCTGCAAGCCAAAATTAGTAAACCAAGGCTCAACAGGTGGCATTTTGTCATATTCCAGAAACAACCCACTAAGCAAAGTGTAGCCATGGAACTTCATGCAGCCCTCCAAAGAGGTTTTTGTGGCTGTTGAGACCTCCAGAATTCACCCACCACCACCAAAAGGAGCACGAATTTCTGCTACTAGAAGCCTTCTGCAATAATTTACTTAATAAAAAGAAATTGATTCCTTGTTCCTTGTTCCTTGATTCCTTGTTCATCATGTAATTGTGTTAGTTTGGTGAATGACTCATGTTTGCTGTCTTTTCATAACCTGATAAAACTAAAAAAAAAAAAAGTTTTAAGACCTTGTTGTGTTGTTGTTGTTGTTGTTGTTGTTGTTGTTGTTGTTGTTGTTGTCGTATGCCTTCAAGTCATTTCTGACTTATAGCAACCCTAAGGTGACCCTATAATAGGGTTTTCTTGGCAAAATTTATTCAGACGGGGCCTGCCTTTGCCTTCCTGTGAGACTGAAAGAGTGTAGCTTTCCCAAGGTCACACAGAGGGTTTCCATGGCCGAGCAGGAATGTCTATCTATGGCAGTGGTTCTCAACCTGTGGGTCCCCAGATGTTTGTGGACTTCAGCTCCCAGAAGCCATGAGCATTGACCATAGTGGCTGGGGCTTCTGGGAGCTGAAGTCCACAAACATCTGGGGACCCACAGGTTGAGAACCACTGATCTATGGCCATTTCTGCACTAGCCTGTTATAGTGCAATGATTCCACTTTCAACATCCCCTGGAATCCTGGGGTTTGCAGTTTCAGGAGAGGCTGACCGGCCCCTCCCGAAACTGCAAACCCCAGGATTCCAGAGGATATTGAAAGTGGAATCATCGCACTATAACAGGCTAGTGCGGAAATGGCCCTGGTCTCCCAGTGTCCTAGTCCAACATGACACCACACTGGCTTTCTTCAAAGCCTCTGTGGACTGTGTCATATCATTTTTTGAGAATCAAAATTAGACTTGCAGTCATTTGTTTTTATGTGTTTATGGGGAGGGGAGTATTCTGCTTGCTTGCTTTGTTTGTTTGTTTTCAGTAGTCCACGTGGCAGGAGAGCCAACATCACACAATGGTTTGAGTGCTGGACTAGGACTCAAAGAAAATGGGGTTCAACTTTGCACTCAGCTATGCAAACCCACCACAAGGAGACCTTGGGTCAGTCACAGTCTCTAAGAAGAAGGCAATGATAAACTCCCTGTAAAGATATCTTGCCAAGAAAACCCCATAGTAAGTTTGCTTCACTGTTGCCATAAGCAGGAAATGAGCTGATAGCACATAACGCATACCAATGCTGCAGTTGCCCCCCCCCTTCAATGAGAGAATGAAGTAAGATTATGAGTATAAACAGTAGAGGAAGGGGAGTTCATGCATCATCACCATCACGATATTAATGTCTTCAGAGCAACACACTCAACTAGCTTTTGGAAACTAGAAGTAGTCTCTTACAAAAGGGGACACTGATATTGAGGAGTTGGGGTTAGAATGTGATGGTGATGGTGATGATGATGATGATATCTGCAAAACAATAGAGAAAACAGTCATTTCACCACCAAGATGCAGGAATATGGAATTCTAAATGTATAACAGCCCAACCTAAATTATTACTGCCTTATTGTTGCTGGAAGCATCCCACATTATAAGGCAAGGAGAGAAAAAAATTAGTCCATGGAGCTACATCTGGACCCCAAAGATGTTTCTGTGCCCCCCCTCCTGGATCCTCACAGATAGATAAATTTCACCCAAATCTCTTAACTGGACTCTAGGGAGTATGACAGATTTTCACCACATTTAGGGGCCACTTGCATCATTTTAAGTTCAATAGAGAATTTAAAAAAAAAAATCAGAAAGTGAATATGAAATGACTTGCGGGTCACTTTCTGTTGCAAAAAAAAAAAAAAGTCTTCTCACAGATCTAAATGACCTGAGGGACAAAAGCATGGCAAAAATGCCCTAGGGGGGTGTTTTGGAGTATCTGGGGGCAAAAAATTGCAAGTGTGTGGCCCTTCAGTTTCTAGTAGGAAGCTAACATTTCCCTTTCCTCTCCAAGAGTTGGCCCTTTGTGTTATAACAGGGCAGGCTTAATTACACTCTTGTTCCTCCCCCCCTCTTCAAACTTGGTCCCACCAATTTGTTTTTTAAAGGTACGTGCCTCTGTGACTGTAGTGGGCTATACAGTGGTCCAAGTCTGGTGAATCAAGCTATTTGAAGTCACAAAAGGTCATGCAGCCACCTGAAAGGGCTTTACCTGAACTCTGCAAAAAGGATGATTGTAAGCTAAACCTCAGGTGCTCCTTTTCTGACCTTGGGGCAACAGCTGAGCCTTGCAGTGAAATGACTTGGCATTTCTTTAAACTGCCAGTGATTCCTTAATAATACTGTCTGGTGGAGATTTTCCTTGTAAGCAACATGAAAAGAAATAAAGAAAAGAGAACAAACTTTGCTCGTGATTCACATCAACAAGGCAAAGCTTTATATCACAGAGCTACACCTGCAATCTTTCAGATTCTCTCCCAAATCCATCTTTTTGAAACCTTATTTTTTTTTTACCCCTTCTTAAAAAATGGATTAATTTTATTGATCAACGAACTGATGTTGTGTTCTGAATTAGGACACTTTCATTTTCTGTCTGGGCACAAAGGAAAACACATCAATGGACTACCTGGAGCAAAAAATAAAATACAAGGTCTGTTTCTGTAATGGATGGGTTTGTGTGTGTGTGTGTGTGCACTTGTGTAGTGCTATTCATAAGACAAGACATGAAGTATTTTTTTTAAAAAAATGCTACTCACTTGAATTGTTCTCTCATTTTCAGATCTTGACCAGAGATTGTACAGTGATTAGAATAACAAGACAAACTGCATTGTGTGAGTTTATAATTTAATACCAACTCAGTTATGGATTTTTTTTTTCATCTTTCTTATTCAAGACCAAGTCACCCACCCAGTTTTACAAAGTTGGATTGATATACTTGTTAATACTGGATTTTAACCAAGGAATCCAAGGTACAGATGCCCTCCTCAGTCATTGAGTCTCAACCTAGTCTATTTTACAAGGCTGTTGTGGTAATGGAAAGCAATTATACAATATCTGAAATTCTTGGAGGAAGGAAGTTATGTGACAGTAAGTAAAAAGAAATGTAAAAAATGAAATACAACCCCAATGAAATGGAGCTCATACAGTGCCACCAAAGCAGCATGGGTGGGGCATCAAGTGATTAACTGCTCCTTTAGCAAACAAAACCACTATATTTTCATGTGAAAAGCTAGCATGCCACGAAGAAGGGTTTGAGCACAATTTCTGCTCCAAAATTTGTTGTCCAATATTGGGAGGACTGCTATTTTAATGTGTTTAGATTCATTCATGTTTTGATCCCACTATGGTTCTGCATTGTTCGGAGTTACCTGCATTGTCACCTGTTTGCATGAGTAACAACACCTAATGAACACCCCTCTTCTACACAGTCATTAAAGGCACAGGATCTCTCTCCAGTTTTCAAGCTGGCAATCCTACCTGGCTCCACCGAAGGGTCTGAACTTTCTAATTCAGTATTTATTTAAAGCAGGGGTTGTCAACTGTGGGATACTAGTGGGCCACATTAACCCCATCTCCTCACAGCATTCACAAAATGTCATCTACCCTCAGTACCCATATTGGACATCACATTTTTCCAATCCTCTCCACCACCACCCAAAAAAAATCTGTTCAAAAAAAAGAGGGGGACAAAAAGAGCTTTTTTTTCCCCTCCAAATTTCTGGAACATCTGCATCTATAGCTCTCATAAATATTAAAATTTCAATAGGTGATGGTTGATGTATTTTATCTCTACTACAGAGTGCTTATAAGAGTGCTGCTTCCTTCCAAGCAAAGCACGACAGCAGTGTTACATCCAAATCCATGGAAGAGGTAGATTTACTGCTACTCCCAAATCTGTCTCCTAATTTTACTAAAAGTTTACATCCGACATAGAGAAAGGTTTTGCTTTTCTGCCTTATTCTCAGGATACTTTAAAAGTTCTTTGGTTGGCGTTCTTGAGTTTATTTAAGCATTATAAGGTAGACAAAGGTGCTTTAGGGCTTTTTTTTTAAAAAAAAAATATCCATCTTTCCACCATTTTGCAGCCTCCCTAGCTGTCCTAACTTCCTGATCCTCCTGCGTGGGAAGAGATACTCTGTGACATCTTTGCAAGCATTTTAAATGAAATGTGGGAAGCTACGGAGGCTATTGATACCACTCCTGTACTAACTCCGAAAATGGGCAACCACCAGCACAAAAGGGCACAATTGCATAATTATCACCAGGCCATGGTACTTTAATCCTTATAAGCTAAGGACTTCTTACTGTTATTTTATTCCAGTACAAATAATTCAGCCAAAACTATAACTGAAACAATATTTATTCTTTTTTTAAAAAAAAATCTACAAAGACAAAAACTACAAGACTTTCATATATATTGAACCTGCACTATAGAGCTTAACTTGAGATGCATTCATATTCGTGTACACCCTTGCAACGACAGCTTTATTTTCTTCCACCCCCTCAAGGCCATCTGTCACTAATTTATTTCATTTCCTCATGTTCAGTTTTGGAAAGACTGCCATGATATTCAGGGGCAAAGCTCTAACCTTTTTGGTCGCACTCTGTCCTATGTCTAAATTGCTCTGTGGACTTTGGCACCAATTAATTAGGAGAATATTTTACTCTCAGACTGCTATTGATTTGTGTGACAATTATCCACAGAGAGGGACTGCTTCAACAATTCTGACTCAAATAAAATTCCTGTTGGAGTCAATATCAATTTTTCCTAGAGGACCAGGTCCTTACCTTTCCCAAGTTAGACATGTAAGATTAGTGATGGCTGATTTTGTTTTGTTTCTGTAATATATTCTTGTTTCTTTGTTTATCCTGGGCACAGAAGGTAGCAAAGCACCACTGCTAATCTTTAAAGTAAGGAACCTGTGGACTCCTGATGTTATCGACTGCAATACCCATTCTGCAATTCCCAAAGTTGCATTCTGGCAACTTTGCATTCTGTCCTCCGTAACTGCTTAAAAACAATACCACTTTCTCCCAGAGCACTTTCTGAGTCCACAAGGCTTCTACCAACCAACAGCAAAGCTCACATCTCCATCTACTTTGCTTCAATTCTTGATACACTTCTTGAAGTATTTGTCCTCAGTTACAGCCTAAGCACATGGAGTTTGTTATAGGTAATGTACATCACCCATATGCATTCAGAAAAGAAGTATCAAGCTATCAAAAGGTTTGTATAAGCATCTTCAGCTAGCTTCTGCAAACCATTACACTGGGTGGTTAACGTTGTACTGGTACCAAAGCAAAATACAAGTGGATAGGACACTGGCCTTCCAATATTCATGCATCAAACACTGATCTTTTGGAGTATACTCTAGCTACTAGCCATCAGGTGTCTGTGTTCACTGAAGAAGCATCTGGTCATCAAGCACCACTGAAGAAGTATTTTCAGCTGACTCTATAAACATCATACCATCATCACTACTGAACAGCAAATAAACAAAAAAAATGGAGATCTTGATACACACTGTAGAATGTGTGTTACACTTCCTGCTTTCTCTACAGAAGTTTTGATAACTACCAACTTGCTTCTCTGATCCATAATGCCCTCAGTATTTGCAGCGCACCTGGCTTGGAAATTAAAACCACATTGCAATATTCTGCTGCCCTTTCCAGAGAAATTTGTGCAGTTGTTCTTGGGAAGAAATAATTGGTACATTGCTTATACAGCCAATGCCTGAACTTAATGGAGCATAAAGAGGGTGGTATGTATCATGAAGGCAGCGCATTATCCATTTAAACAGCTCTCAGTCTTAAACATAAATTAGATCTTTGACAAGCCTCCGAACTGAAAAACCACAGAGTAATGAATTATCATGCATGCATAATCCTAACAAAGAAATGTATCTAATGATGAACAAGGAGAAAGAAACAAACTAATAACTAGAGGACAAAACTTGAATCTAATTATCTTCCTCATATAGTTTTCAGCTCTCTGATATGTCTCACTCTCTCCTTTAACTAAAGGGAAGGTATATGCTAACTGTCTAACAGGGCATATCCCTTTCAGAGATGTGAATGCCAAAAATGCATATTCATGCCATGTATTCCATTCACACTGGCCTTTTAGTTACACCGAGTGTAACTACATTGCTGTCATCTCATAAAGGTTTGTCTGAAAGACCATACATCTGGTACTCCAGCAAAATGTAGGCCCAGTTCAGACATTTTACCAGGCTGGCAAGATTCTCCATATGGTGTGAAGTTGTTGTGCCTTCTCTCCCCACCATACAGATGCATCACATATGAAAGGAGGTTGACTTGACTGGCTTTCTCACTTAAAAAAAGGGTGAGACAGTTGCTTCTGCATGAGTACCTACATGAACACACATGGCATGGAATGCCATCATCAGAAAAAGTATTATCAATACCTTCATTGTGGAGGAGAGAGATACAACCAGTCCTCTACCAGGTGAAGGTTTACATTGACCTTGTAGATCTTTGAACCAGGCCTTGGAGAAGATTGTGGGTGTCACCCTATGAGCACTTACACGAAGTGTTACCAGAACACAATGGGAATTTCATACAAGCCCACTCTGATGAAAAGATTTATACAGAAGTAAGGTTCAATGGAATTAACTTTCTAACAAATTATTTATAATTGTAGCACTTGTAATTGACGGACAACTACTTGGGTCTATGGCCCATTAAGCTCATTGATCTGTTACCCTGACTTCTGGGGGGTCCCTGAGAGACACCCAAAGTTGCTCCAAAAGTACAAAGATTGGGGAAATTAGTGGAACACTGTTTAGCAAAGCAAAGGGCAGGGCAACACAGTGAGTTCTTGGACCCTACGTCTACAGAGTCAGACCACACAAGAACCAGGCCAAATGTCCAATTACCAGTAGTTTATTCAGCAGAATTGGCAAAATATCCACACACATACACACAATGAAGCAGTCACTCACACAAGTAAACAAAGACTAATGAGTCAGAAAGATATGAAGACTGAGAAAAGCGGAGGGAAAGAGGGCAGTTTATACTGCACCTGATCCTGTAGTCTTTGGCTAGGGAAGAAGCAAGGCAAAGGTAGCTCAGTGAAGGAAGAATGCTGAGGAGAGCGTTCGACTAGCAGAATACTGGGGCACTAGTCAAGTGTGGGAGTTCTCCGAAGACAGTCCCAAAAATGGACTTAATTATAGGGCAAAACATGCCTCAGAAGCAGGCCCTTTCCAAGGAAAGAACAATGGCCGAATCATGCAGATGGACCTCGTCTTTGTATTTCTCGCTGTTGCAAGCGTTAATCTCACCAGGTGGACACGTAATCCCCGCAAGATGCCATTGTTGTTGATGGTCCATTGCGTGTGTTTGAGGTTTCCCTCTTAGAGATGCGGCTGGGAGAGCCTTGGTCTGACCTTGCTAGTAAGGCTCCAGCTTTAGACCCATGTGTCTACATTTCCGTACGGTGAACCCCTGGCTTAATAACTTTGGATATTAAATATTATACTCCCCCGGGACTGGATCTGCCAGCAGGGGTTACAGATCCTGACTTCTAAGTAAATATGCATATAGCAGAATTGTTTGTTCTGTATGTGTAGGGAACTGCATACACCAACATAGTATTTTGTTTCACTGAACTCAACAGGGAGTTATGCAGAAACATGCATAGAATCAGAATGCATATTTTATCCATTTTTTATTATATTCAATGTGGGTTCAGTGCTTAACTTTAACGTGAAGGAAATGTGTTTCCTCCCCAGAATCCCAAAGTCAGTAATAATATCTCACGCACATTTTCCCCAAAACTTCAGAAAATTGCTCCATAGTATTCCCCTCTGTTTTACTTTTCAGAGTTCAAATAATTTCCATTTCCACCCAAGTTTCTGTTGTATGTGCAGGTGCATAGGGCCAAATTACAGGCTTACATCCTATATCAATTAGTGCTCAGAAACCTATAGATTCACTTTGAATTTCATAGCTGGCAAAGTCTGCTAACAAACAAAATAAATTCTCACCCTAATCCCACCTCTAAATTAAATCTCTTCTTCTTAGTTTGTTTGCTTACTCATTTTTTAAAAAAAACTGAGTAGGAATCTTCACACTCACCCTGAATCTTGCGTTAGGGAAAACTCCTATTGTAAAATGTAGTTGTGGAACTGCAGGCAATTCCATATCTAAAAAGTTCCTAAATGAGCGAGGGAAAGTAAGAGAAAAAGAGAAAGAGTGTCTTGTTTCTTGGTAAGACAAAAGTGTGGAAGAAATATTCAGTGGCTGAAAAACATGTGTTTTTCTAGTATCAAGAAACCTTCATGAGAAGAAGTTTTGTAGTTCAGGACTTATTCTGCACAAAATTTGCACATTGACATTTTGTGCAGAAAATGCTCTTACTGGGGCTTTATTCTGCACAAAATTCACATGTGGTTGACTTGCACAGGAAACATCATTTCCTATGGATGCCATAGGATGTTGAAAGTGGAATAATAGCACTGTAACTGTCTAGTACAGAAATGGCCATAAGTTGAAGTTGATTTGACAGCAGTTGACAACAAGAACAACAATCCTTTGGAAACTTATTGAGAAGTGCCTACTGTACTGAATGAAGCTTACTTGTAATTTTTAAGTAGGATAAAGGTTTACCGTAAAGTCTTTGTAAGGAAATATGTAGTTCCACGCGGACTGCAAACAAGAATTCTGGTGATCTTGGGCTCTCGTCTACAAATTCCTTGTGTCTGTGTGCAAAATTATCAAGATGCTGCTTAAAATCTGTATCTATAGTGATATTTATCTATATCCTGATCTTCATTCTCTAGAGGATAATTTCTGACTAATCATGAACTCTGGGCACAATATCTGGTTTTTTCCCCTTAAGAAACCACTGGAGATCCAATTAAATCAAGAATTTAAAAAAGAAAATAAGATGTTCCAAGTGAACAAATACTCTTTGTGGAATTTGGCAGTTCACACAATATATTCAGACATGGTAAGCCAGACAAAGGAGCAAGGTAGATGTTTCCCAACACATCAAGCATTGCCTGGCATTCATTTCGTAAGCATTCTCTGTCAACCACTGATTACTGATCTTAAAAAGGCTAATAAATATTAACAGTTTTATTCCTTATGCCAATTTGTCCGGTTTTGCCCCCACTCAAAAATCTTAGAGTGAATGAAGCAAAGTAAGCTCAAATGGGAGGCAATATCCTTCAAAGTGGGAAATATATGGAACGATAAATTTACAACCTATAGGATACAGTGTCTATATTTGTTCTGTTTGTTGTTTCTTCCTTTTTCTCAGACTTGGTATTCAAGGAGGCTTCCAAAAATTAACACAGATACAGGTGATATCTCACATTGCTAAAAATATACACAAGTTTAAATATACAACCCTCCCTCCACATTTGTGGGTTTGATGTTTGCTACTTTGATTATTCGTGAAGGTGTGTCCTGCCCCCTCCAATTCTCCCCCTCCTATTCCTGTCCATTTTCTCTGGTGTGAGTTCTCTGAAGCAAAACAGAAGGAAAGGGTGGGGGGAAGGCTCCCATGAACCTTCCTTTCCTCCTCAGGAGTTTTGCCTACAAAAGCGAAGGCAGGAGCCCTGGCAGGGAATGGATCAGATGGAGGAGTTGTTCTTGCTTTTTTCACTTTTGTGAGGGTTCTCTGCCCTGAACCCTTGCTAATGTGGAGGAAGTACTGTAATTGAAGTTTCAGTACCAGTAAAGCAATGTAAAAACATATCCATTTGCAAGTAGCCAAGACTCATTGTGCAGCACATTATACAAAGCCCTTTCTCCTGAAGCAGAAAGTTGCTAAAGGCTTGTCAAAAGAAAAGCATTTTTAACCTCTGCCAGAAGGAGACTGTGGAGAGAGGGCCAGTCTGGCCTCTGTACAAAGGAAGTCTCAGTGCCTGAGAGTAGACACTCAGAAGGCCCTCTCCCACATTCCCACTATAGGTACCTTAGAGAATGGTGGTAAAGAAAGAGGGGCTTCTCCTGGAGATCTCAAAGAAGAAACAGACTCATATGGGCATTTGCTTCCATCACTACAGTAAAAATGTTTTTTTACTGTGTTTTCATAGGGTCCCTATTTTTTTCTATGTTAATTTCTCTCACCTTTTTTTGACTTGGCAGGTGTGATATTAGCTGCTGCAAAGAGACTGCAGTTGCACTTAAATATAAAGAGAATTAGATGACGGTGCATCTCAAAATGGTTATTGTTATGGATTTCAGTTCTCTGCTAATGAATCTACCTATGCATCCACTTCTGGAATACGTTGGCCATTCCTGCACTAGGCTGTTATAGTGCGATGATTCCACTTTCAACCTCTTATGGAATCCTGGGGTTTGCAGTTTAGGGCCCTAAACTGGATAGCTACTACTCACAATAGCTAAATATTATCTCCAGTTTCAGATACTATATTCCCCTGGAGAACTTGGCTGGGAGATTGTGATGACACTCACATCTTGCTTCTGGGTTCTCAATAAGCAACTGTTGGCCCCTGGGAACATAATGCTCAGTTAGCTAGGGCTTGGCCTGACTCTTCGTGGCTTATGTTCCTATGAATATGAATGACACTGACTGACTGTTACACATTAATAACACCACCATCTCTCCCCATGATTATGAAAATAAAGGATTCTGTTATTTTGATAAGAAATACAGTAGAGTCTCAATTATCCGACATAAATGGGCGGGCTGATAGTTGGATAGCCGAAAATGTCGAATAATCCAGAGGCCCGTAGCAGCCGCCATGTTTGGAGGCGTGTCTGGGGTGTGTCCGGGCGTGTCTGGGGGCGTGGAAATGCCTACAGCCACGCCCCCAAGCAGCTGCGACGTTGGATAATCCGGAATGTCAGATGACCGAAGGACGGATAATCGAGACTCTACTGTATAAACATATTAACAAATTCATAGCACAAGTAGAAAATAAGTAGGGGATACTGTTATCTCAGCATTTGCCTTGATGTTTATGTATATATGACATCTATATTGAAAAACTGAAAGGAGGCTAGATTAGCACTGTGGGGAGGGACTCACTGTCTTCTCTTGTAATACTGCATTGCTGTTCATGTGTGTATGTGCACATGCCTCCAAGTTACATGTCAACCTATGGTGACCAATGAATTTCAAAGAGATCTCTTATGCACGGAATGGACAGAGAAGGTTTGCTATTGCCTTCCTCTCAATTGTAGCCTACCGCTTCTAGTATATGTTGGCATTTCCTAATGCTGGTACTAATGAAGCCTGACCCTGGTAGCTTACAAAATGAGACAGGATCTGATTCTTTCACCCTTTTAAAAGTCCTAATCTGAAGACAAGATTAGGTGTCTGTGGAACTATAGTCCACTTAGTGCCAGCAATAAATCTGAAATCCCTGAGTTGTTCAGCTGCAACCATGCAGACACATTCCACTGTACTGAAGTCCCACTAAATTCAGTGGGACTGCTTTCTTAGTAAATATGTGTAGGAATGGAGTGTCCTTTGGCCACAGTACTGCTGAGCTAGCAACAGGCAGTGTGTCACATGGCTCCTGCATGGGTTGTTCCCTAATTTGCTTTCCTCTGCAGTACAGTTTACAGGATCACTCAAGGCATATTTCTGGCTGCAATTCAATTTTCATTTCAGTTCTGCAATTCACCTTTCAAACCATGTGATCAAATACAGGAATTTAGTGACATCTTTCAGGTTGACTCATTCATCCCACTGCAAAATGGTGGAATGGTAGCAATTGCAAATTACTGTTTCCAGCCAAGCCTACAGGGTCTTGTTCACCAAAGTTCAAAGAATCCAACATGTTGCCATAATCTAACCCCTTGCAAAAGCATCCGGGGTCTTTTTTTCCAGTGCACAGCAAGCTATTAGCTACAGTGATGGCCATTTCAGATGACAATCTTCCCATATTCTATTATTAATGATTTGTTCAACATAAAGAGTGGGAAAAATAATAATAATAATAAAAACCACATAAACACAGAGATTTGGAACAAATCCTGTGCCAAAGGAGTTAGTGGAAGCTTATGAGCCAAATCAAGGAAAGTGTGCCAGAAGCATCTCTTCATCATTTCCCAGCTAATGGAGGTGATTCTGGCTTGATTGCATCACTCAGTACTTGGCAAGTCTAAATGCTTCCTGTACTTCCAAAGGACTCCAATTGTTTTCTGTTTTCTGTTTGTTTTTTGTTTTTTTAAATAAATCCCTATTGCCATTTGATGAATATAGCCATCCTGACACTTGGCTTTTTACAAGGTTGACATCAGGGGACCAGAGAAGAACTTCTATGAGTCTTGGGAGCAGTTTTGAAAATGATAGGGTCTCCTTTCAGTCTTCTCAGCTTGAAGGGAAGTTGTCACTGGTTCGAAGCAAAAGAAGGGTCTTTTCTTCTTTTGTTTCATGGCACCACAAATGGCCATGGCCATGGTCCAAAGAGCGTGGTGAAACCAAAGGGAACAACTTACTATTCCAAGTAAATACATTTAGAATTAGGAATGAGGGAGAACTTTGATAAGAACATTTCAAAAGTCACAAATGTCTTAATTTGGAGTGGGGGAAAGTGATAAAAACAACCAACAATCTATTTTGTGGGATTGGTAAACAAACTCACTAAGAATCAGCTTGTATAAAGAGACTATACCTCAAAGTCCTTATTTATCCTTGTTTGTCATTTCTGAACAAAAAAGCATGACCTAATCAGGATTGAAAATAAAAGTAAAATAATACAGAATATAGCATATGGGGTAATTTTACACCGCATAAGTCCCAAATTGCTAATAGTTCTCAAAAACTGTACAGTTTTCAAAGACTTTCTTGCAGTGAGGAGAAAATTGCTAAAATTACTCTTTGCTTCCTTTGAGAAGAAAATCAGCAAAGAACTACATCCTTAACAAGTGTATGGGCAAATCATATATTTAATCTCACATCTGGTCTGAAAACTGCTTATGGGCTCAGAAGATTAATCAGAAGTTTAATCTATACAAAATTTAGGACTAAGCAACATACACTGTATCATCATTCTGAGAAAATGTGTAACTCCATCTCCAATGAACTCACTGTAATTTGGAGATTTGGGGAAGATTAAAGACTTGTAGGAAAACACAAAGGACAGTTCACTAAAAGCACACACTGATCACATCATCTGTGACAAAGAGGCTTCATGTTATATTTTGTTGTGTGTTTGACTGAGGCTGGAAATACAAGTTGTGTGATATAAGCTGCTATGGAAATGACAATGCTTCATTACAGAGCTGGGGATTATGTGGTCTGCTATTGGACTACAACTCCCACCAGCCCTGGGCAGCATAGCCAATGAGAAAGGAGCTTTAATGCAGCAACAGCTGGGAGGCAAATATTCCTCATTCCTGCTGTATTATGATCTCCTTGAATCTCCTGTAATGTTCTTCCTCAATATCATGCCACATGTGTGTTTCCTGACCTCAAGATTAGCCAGCGATGGAGAAGGAAAACCATAGGACTTGCAGGATTGAGAAATCTGCCAGTTTTACTTTCCTCCACTGTTTCTTTCAGATCTCAAATTCTTTCCATCTTCATGAAACATGGATTTTTGGTAAATTCTCCAAAAACAGATAAAAATCTTTCATTTGCACCTGTAAGGTTCAATAGTTCTGCAACTCTTCCCACCATGGTAGAGAGATCATGTTGTGCCTATTGTGTGGTGGATGTTGGAGTCTATGGCACTCCAGCTAGTATGAAATTTGAAAGAATGATCTATGGCTTTCACCCCACCCCTAAAAGAAGTTTAGCACTTCAGATAACTTGTTAAAAGCTTGGACTAAAACCTAGAGCAGATTCACTATCTCAGTGATATGGGAGCCACCAGTTTATGGCCAGTCTATCATTTTGATAGTAAAGATTTAGAGCTTCTCAAGAAGAGGAAAGAAAGTGTCAATAACCTTAATCCAGCATTAATATGGCTAAAAGCACTGTCATCCAAATCCAGACAAAGCACACAATGCCCTGGACCAGACTGAAGAAATATGTCAGGTAAGATTTCTTCCACATTCAACTTTTTTTTTTTAAAAAAAAAAGGTTCTTTCTATCTTAAATATGCAAAAAAAATGTGAATATTGAAAAATTCATGTAAAAAATGACCTAAGAACAAATTCTTTTACCCATCTCTAGCAAAAACTTCATTCATTTTACTGAGATCTACATAGGAAAGCTGTCTCCTACTAGTACAAGGCCGACTCCTGTATTTCCTAACAGCTTCATGGAGTGACGCATAAGGAGGGTGTTGCTTTTTAAACTGACAATATTTCTGATATAGAAAATAGTGAGTAAAATAGAAATAGTAGCAATGCAATCTACTTAATTTGAGTGCTGAGGTTCCAAGCAATTCAAGGAGCTAATAAAGAGACAGGAAAGAAATACAATTTGCAGCAATTTTGAAGGAGTAGGAGGAGGAAAGGAACTTTTACAAATAGCTCTGGGTTTCCATCTAGCCCTGCAAGTAGGAAGGCAGCGGCAGATAATAATGTGATTACTTTGGTAATGATATGCATTAGATACATTATGGGAAACAATAATACTCCCCACTGAATGCAGTCAATCCAGTTATTGATTTTTCTTAATGGTAGAAGCGCTATTCCAAAACTGAAAAGAGATATCCTTTATTTATTCTCCTTTCCCTTGTGAGCCCCCATCTCCACAGACCCTTTGATGCACAGTAGTATGCAGAGATAATGGAGTAATGTATATCTAATCTGACACCTACTGGGCCAGGCTAATGTTTCAGATAAAAACTGCTTGGATTGCTGTTGCTATTGAAAACAGAATCTGTGAAGAATAAAAAGAAAGGGAGAGAAGGAAAAAAAGGGGG
Source organism: Iguana delicatissima (assembly GCA_948472985.1). NCBI lineage: Eukaryota > Metazoa > Chordata > Lepidosauria > Squamata > Iguanidae > Iguana > Iguana delicatissima. Next base: position 243,350 of record CAOKZL010001759.1, on the reverse strand, counting down.
GAGAAAAAGAATTCTTTTTCAAAGGCTGAACTTTGCTTTCATTTCCTCCTAGGGCTTCTTTGGTGTGCTCCTTTTACAAAATTCTCTCGTATTCTCTACAGGTTTTTCTCCCTGGAATCTTTTTGGCTTCCTCCTGAATATCTGATGGCTTGCTCAGATAGCTTCTCCCTTCACTTCTGCTGTGCTTTCTGCCTAATATTAAATAAGCACACAGGTTATTGTTCTTGGATCTCATTAAGTAGCATCCTTTTCCCCTAAATCCCAGCCTGAAGAGGCAACAGAACGTCCACTCTCCAGCATGTTAGTGATATTCAGGTATTATCTGGTTTTAATTGTCTGGAGGGAAGAATGGGGTTGCACCTATTTCGCAACATCTCTTCAGGTCCTGCCTCTGTAGTTGCATTCCTCTTTCCTCCAGAAGGATACACTGTCATCCATGGATTGAATAGCAATATCTGTAGAGAGGAGCCTACTCAGGTAGCACAGATCAGCCCTGAACAATCACCGTTTTATACCACAGGAGGAGCCATTAAACAGGCTTCTTTCTACAGACATGCGTTCAATGCAATGGTAAGTGGAGATGACCAGAGAAGAATGGCCTCACTGTCTCCATTTGCACAATTATGATTGCATTTTGCTGGGGCAGGTGACATTTGGACCATTTTTGTTGTCCCAGGAGCTTCATGTAGTTCCTACTCATCCCCCTCAAAAATAAGTTTTTAGTTTCCTTTTTAAAAAATATAGGAAGTGGATTTCCATTCACTACTGGGTTTTTTAAAGCCTGAAATGCATTTTTGGAAGAAGTGTGTCCCACAGTGGAGAGCAAGTATAGACCTCACTGTTACTGCAGTTTAGGCCTATTCGGCGATAGCACCTGATATCACTTTGATATCATAATTCGGCCTTATTCTACCACCCTTCTCCATGTGTTTGTGAGGCCCCTCGACAAGCACGAAACTAGGCTTGGTACTTAACTGCTGAAATATTCTCAAACAATACAGGCAAGCCAGAAATAGCCAGATCACAGCTTCAGGGACCTCCCCGGCAAACACCACATTATGTATGCGCGCTACCTACAAAAGGCTCCCTGCCCTGAGCAGGCAACTTGACAAAGGCTGAACCACCCAATGTCAAGCGTTGCCCATTTACATACTGGCTACACCATTGTTAATTTGGCTCTGATTCCATCATGCCAAATTATGACCTTTCAGAGACTTTGTCTTGCACCCAAAACTCATTGTTGTCCCCGAGTAAGGCATAGCCTGCAGTCACACTTCTCCCTATAAAAACCTCTGATTCCAAGACCTTCCTCGAATCGCTCCCGAGTTCCAGACCACCATGCTGCCGCATTGCTTGGCGAGCTTCCCCTCAGCTCCACATGCTGAGCCACACCGAACCCCACCATCGCTCTCTATCTTCTTCCGGGCTTCAGGAACAGGTTTCGTATCACTCGAATCAACTATCCCCCTGAAAATCCCACTTTCTTACTCACACCTTTATTTTCCTTAGTTATCTGTGTGCGTGTGTTCCTTACATTGTGTGCCTGTATTTAATAAAGATCATCCATTACTTTCAAACCGGTCTGCTCCTTGACTTGGCCTGACCCTGTAAACACTGGGTTACAAGATCCTGCTAAGTTACCCTGCCTCTCGTAACACTAAAGCAGTGCTCAGAGCTAATTTTCCCCACCTATAGTTGAGGACATTTTGGTGTCCCTCACGGGACCCCCAGTAAACAGGGTAACACCATACTTACTTCAGTTATCCGCCTCAGGCATACAAGATAATGCCTGAATAAGGCACCCGTTCCATGCCCAGCTTAGTTCATTCTGTGATAGGATACAGCCTCTGAGGCAAATTTAATTGCTTGTTTATTCCACAGCTCCATTTTCATGTTCTTCAGCTCAACAGTGATGCTTGGATTTTATATGTGCTCAGTGTCTTGTTTGTTGGTTACCCAGAAATGTCTCAGCCATTTTGTGGTACATCCTAAAGCCCCTGTTTCCTGAGAGACATACGCATCTCATTTATCCTGCGGATGGATTTATTATTTATTTCAACCATTAATACCCTACTTTTCTACCAAAAATGGCAACCAAGAAGGCTAAAATTATTTAAAAAGCAATGCAAAATCTTGGTTAAAGCACAACACAAAGTCTAAGCAGTTTTAAAAAGCACAATTTAAATTCAAAATAAGAAGGATCCAGAATGTGAGCCGTCAATAATACACCGCCTTATATATCAAAGACCTGCCTTAGTAAAATTGACTTTGCCTGCTGGCAGAAGGAGAAAATAAAGGGGAGCTAATGATATAGTAACCAACCTCTAGCTTCCAAGTTACAGATTCTGGGATATGCTGAGAGATGCCCCCATCCCACTGCGAGAAACAGGGGTATCAAAAAGGAAAAAGAAAGCAGGGCCATTCCCTCACTAGACCGTTATAGTGCTATTATTCCACTTTCAATATTCTATGGAATCCTGGGATGTACAGTTTAGGGAGAGGCCTTGGAGGCCCCTCCCTAAACCCCAGGATTCCATAGGATGTTGAAAGTGGAATAATAGCACTATAATAGTCTAGAGTGGAAACGGCCATAGAATCTTCTCGACCCGTTAATACTTGGAAGTGGATGTATGTGTGTGCATGCAGAATTGTGCATTTCAAGGTCTAGATTTTGAGTTTCTTCCTGAGTAATGTATCTCCAATTTGTACCTGAAGCCCGTAGTAGTTCATACAGCAGGGAGCATACAGTAGGAATACAGTTAAAATGTGCTGTGTTAAATTATTCATCCTTGCAAGGGAAAACAAATAATTTAATCAATTTTCCCCAGTGACAGATGTCTTCAAAAACCATGCAGTTTTCAAAGAGATCTTGAGAAGGAAAAATGTCTCCAGCAGCAGGGAGTGCAGGATTCCCTGGTCCTCCCTTAGACAATATCGGCAGGGGGAAGAAAGAGATAGACAATGATCTGGAAGCTGTAGATTTTCAGTATCTTCTGCTACCAGCCTCCCTTGGCCTGTTTGACATAAAGGCCCTTTCCGCAACTTACCTGTTCTCAGCACTGGACCACAGGGATCATGTGAGCAGCCTCTTGCAAGAGGCTCTCATGTCCCTGCTGCTTCGCCTCCTCAGCCACTGCCTGCTAGTGAGCAGGCAGTGTGAGAGCTCCTCCTCCTCCTTCCACAGCACAGCCTGGGATTTTCCCAGGCTGCGCTGGAGCAGGAAGCGTGAGCACTGCAGATCCGGAGGCTCTGCCTGCATGGTAAGTGCACATGGGGCCCTGGAGCGATGTCCAATTGCACACCATTTTCAGAAGCCAAAAATGAAACAGTGAGCAATCGGTGCCCGCCAGCCCCAGCAGCGTCATGCAATTGCAAGGATGTCATATGGATAGCTCCTCACAATTGCGTGATGCTCCAGAGGCCCTTTCGCATGGCGAATGCTGTGCAAAAAGGTCCAAAGTGTGGAAGTGAAGGCATAAAAGGAACCTGCCAAGATCCTTTTCTGAATTCCCCCTGTCCACTGACTATGTGGATTCAGGAGGTAAATCTATTCAAGAACTGAGGATGACCTGAGAGAGTTGTGGAGGATCTACATCATTGGCATTTTTCATATTCAAAAAGCCCCTTTCTCATTTTTTTCCTTTGAGCATTTGAAAATTCTTTCCCTAGAATTCAGAACACAGGACAGTTATCTTTTTAAAAAAATAGCTCTCAGAGTGCCCAGACTTAAGAAAAGTTACCCATTTTGTACCGCAGGTCCCAGAATTAATGAATTCCCAATGGTCATAGTAGCTGGTGGGTTCTGAAAACTGGAAATATGGGAGAACAAATGTGTCAGTGGAGAGGAGTCAGGTTGGGGGATAACTTTCCATGTCTTTACCCTTGACCACTCTCTGCATCTTCACCTAGTCTGCTGATCGGAAGCTTTAGCTAAACTATGGATGCCATGTTCAGCTTATATGCACACAGGCTGGATGTAGAAGGCTGGATCAATGTTTGGAAGGTTGGGAGGGGGACAATGGTTGGGATTCCAACAAACACATGCACACATGTGTGTTTGCGCACTCATTTACACACACACACACACACACACACACACACACACAGGGTATTTCTGCCCTACACTGTTATAGTGCTATGATTCCACTTGCAACATCCTATGGAATTCTGAGGTTTGTAGTTTATTGAGGCCAAGGAGCTTTCTGGATCAGAATCCTAAATGCCCCTCCCTAAACAGCAAACCCTAGAATTCCACAGGATGTTGAAAGTGCAATAATAGCACTGGAATAGTGTAGGGTGGAAAGGCCCACAGTCATTCTCCTGTATCATATTCTGGGAATGAGAGGCAGATTAGCATCCCATGTATCAGACATCACACACACACACACACCATACTACTAGAAATCACTGCTCTAGCAATAGCAAAAACTCCTCTCCCAAAATACAGTAGGGCAACCTTTGATCACCAAGGGGGCAATTTTCCATCTCTGGATACTGATGGAGTCATGCTACCACCTCAAACTTGAAAATACAAAAAAACAAACAAACTGAAAACCCTAACAGTAACCAAAAGTCCACCTCCTCCCCTTAACTACTCTTAAAAGCTTTGTAAAGCTGAAGGGGAACCCTGTACCTCGATCCTTTTCGCATGGCATTTGCCATGCAAAGGGCCTCCTGAGCATCGCACGATTGCAAGGAGCATTTCAGATGACATCCTCACAACCGCACAATGCTGCCAGGGCCAGCAGGCGCCGATCGCACACTATTTCATTTTCAGCTTGTAGCCGAAAATGGTCTGCGATTGCACGTTGCTCCAGTGCCCCACATGCACTTACCATGCATGCAGAGCCTCTGGAGATGTGGCCCTCGCGCTTCCTCCCCCAGCGCAGCCTGGGAAAATGCCCAGCTGCACTGTGGAAGTAAGAGGCGGAGCCCTCATGCTGCCCGCCAACCAGCAGGCAGCAGCTGCAGAGCCGAAGCAGTGGGGACACGAGAGCCTCTCGCAAGAGGCTGCTCGCATGACCCCCACTCCCCCGCACTGGAAAGAGGTAAAGTGTGGAAAGGGCCATAGTGTAAAAGAAGAAATGATGCACCTGGAGGTTTTTGTGACCCACAGTTGTCATTTAGTTCACTTTTTTTTCTGGTGAGGGAACTCAGAAAGCTTCAGGAGCTCCTAAAACATTTTTGGGGTAACATGATTCACACTCCTGTTTTCAAATGTATGCATTTCCCACATGCTTTGTTTACTTGTGAATCCAGGAGGCCTGAAGACCTGAGAACTTAACTGCCACAGGAACAGTAAATTTGGAAATGTCACCTGAGATCCAATGGGGCCCAGGGTGCACAAAACTGATATCAAAGAGGACATAGGGGCGTGGGTTAGGTGTTGCCTACCCATGTTTTACATCCATGGAACAGAGTTGTTGTTTCAATGGGCTTGATACGGTACTGAGCCATACAGTTGTATGCAACAGAGATCAGGGGTAACCATTTTGGCACTCCATTCCAGGACGTGAGGCAGGAAGTGTGACTGGAGCACTTTTCTTTCTCTTGCTCTTTTTTAAGGAAAAAAAACCTGTCAAAGTAAGGATTTACAGGGGCTATTTTTTCATTAGTATTTTCCTTCTTGAGCCTGGCCTCCGAAACTTGCTAAACAAAATCAAGCCGAAACAGCTGACTTCTATGAACAACTAGAGATTCTGGCAGTCTGGATTCTCTCTCTCGTCTTTCTTCACTTTCCATTAATTTATTTTTCAAAAAAAATGTATTTTTCTCTCTTCTACCTACTGCAAGAAAGCAGCCACTGTCCTCTGAATAATTAAAGGAAAAGAACAGAGTGAAGTCAAAAGCCTCTTGTATGACTGATTGCATACATCAGTAAAATCAAGGAAAGCATTTGTATTAGCCATTTGAGCTACACCTAATTTTCATTATACTTCATTTCTTTTTTCCTTCCACCCCCCCAGAATGCATTAAAGAAGAATGCAAGCCTACTGTTTCTTGCCACCAGAATACACTCCATGTTAACTTTCACATGAAAGCTGAAAGCACAGGGTTTTGTTTCCCCTTCCTGGTAAGCCTTTGATCAGCTTTAGACCTCATAAATACCACTATTTTCCTCTGTATTAAATTATACATTATATCAGCTATACATTTGACAAAGTTTTCTGCCTTGACTCAGACAATACAGGCAAGTCTGAACTTCCTAGCTTACTACTGTTGACTTTTTTCCTGCAGTAGTGGATTGGCAAGACCAAACTCTGTTTCCAACAAGGGCCATCCAAATAAAACAAAGGGAGACAGCCTTCCGAAGCAGAAAGGGCTGCCAGTGCATCATGTGAAAATGTAAAGATACAGAAGCTTGTTATGAAAATGTATATGAAGAGAAGGGAAGAGGAGACCCGCATTTCAAAGAATGGGGAACTTCAATCATCTGGCACTTTAGAGCACCATCTTGGAGTCTATACTTGGCTCACTTTTGCAAAAAAGGTGAGGTATAAATTGGATAAATAAATGCATCATATGTGCTTTTCTCTGCCCATAAGTTTATTCTAGTTCTCTTTTAACCTGCAAATTTTAAAATCTTGTTTTTTAAAAAAAAGTGCCTCTATTTTCAAGATTCTTTATTAATAATGTCCAAAAAAAAATGACAAGTACATAAAAGAGAAAAGCAACATAAAGAACACATGAATCACAAGATTAGAAGTTAAAAGGTAGAGAAAAAGGAGAGGAGAGAGAGAGAGAGAGAGAGAAAGAAAGAAAGAAAGAAAGAAAGAAAGAAAGAAAGAAAGACAGACAGACAGACAGACAGACAGACAAGAGGAAAATTGACTTCCTTCTTCCCTTTAAATGGATTATAGGAAGCCAATTGATTTAAGCCTCTCAAAGATAATATCCAACATTTTGCTTTTTCTCCTCCTCCACATCATACTTTCCAAGCAAGAAAGAAAGTAAATGAACTTTCCTCTGCCAGAGGTTAACATATCTAGCCTACAAATACCTCGACATCACTTTCTATTACACACTATTATATTTTAGGCCATTTCCGTCCTACACTGTTATAGTGCTATTATTCTACTTTCAACATCCTGTGGAATTTTGGTGTTTGTAATTTACTGAGTCCAAAGAGCTCTCTGGCTGAGAATTCTGAATGCCGCTCCCTAAACTACAAACCCCAGGATTCCATAGAATGCTGAAAGTGGAATAATAGGACTATAACAGTGTAGGGTGGAAATGGCCTTAGATTTACCAGATAATGGTTGCTGCCTGACTTACTGAGTGGCGATGCTGTGGCTTGGGGAGCTCCAGTAGCCACATGGTCTCCTCCAGCTTCATCCTTCCCATGCTTCAGGGCTGGCTGCATCTGGGTATTCCCCTCAGCAGCCAATGAATCTAAACCGCAGGTTTAAACTCATAGGCTGAGTCCTTCCCTGACCAGAAGTTCCTGCAGTTTTCCCTCTGGTCAAGAAAAGGGCTTTATAAACTGGCCCTCCTCCAGCTGGCTCTCACTTCATTGCGGGTGTCTCCCCTCCCTCCCTCTCCAGTATTATATCTGTATGTATTTCTTTGTCACAATTTTGGGGTGGTTGGCATGGGTCCTGGATCCAAGACTGGTATGTTGGTGCCTCCATGTGAGGTTATCCTTAGGCAGTGCAGGGGTGCAATGGGTGTTGACAGGTCAACGGATGCAGATGCCACCCCTGCACTCAGCAGATTGGTTATTTCAGCACCTGCCAACTCTAGATGCGGCAGGTGCCAATTGGTTGGGCTCATCGGTCAACAGGCAGGTTAGCTGATGCCTGGATCTGGACCCATCCAAATGCCAACCCTTGTAACAGCTGTAACCAAATAAAATTGTGGCCTTTTTTCTCCCATATTTTTGTGTCAGCTGTTTCCAACTGTAGTGGCCAGCATCTCTCTCCCCTGAGACCGCAAATGACATTACATGATAAATGACATCAATACTAAGTGCTATTTGCTGATTTGATTACATAACATTTTCTCTAGTTAAAAATGTAGATCTATTGCATTTTGTACCCCTGGATCCAAATATTCCTAAACCATTTTTGTATTGTAAAATAATTTACAGCATTAATTAAACCAATCCAGTTTTTATTGCCTTGTGTCTGCTATTTTATTTTTAATTTAACTCCTCGCTTCTCTTGTAACCATCTTGTCCATGGACTCTGCGCTCCCCAACTTCTCAGATTCACTATTCCAGATTCCTTCCCAAGGCACTTTAAACCAATTGTCCTAAAACAGCAGCTTTCTTTTAAAATGATATTTCTTTCACCCTTTTCAATCAAACAGGCTAAATCAATTCGATTCTGTTCAGCCATCAAAGCAATTTGATTGCAAAACAGTTTTAAATCAGCCTCTTCCCTCTTCCCATCCACAAGGCTATAATCCCCCTTTCAAAACCAAAGTTTTTTTTTGTTATGTTACCCCAAAAACATGGGTGACTCAGGGTCCACCCAAGATGCTAGTGCCTCCAAATGGCAGTAGCTAATTATTTAGCTTAATTAGGAGGCATGCAAGAGGGGAGTAAACTAATGAGATCTTCTACCAGTATTTATAGGGCCTCTGCAGGAAAGAACTGGCCAAAGATTCCAAAAGTAAACTAAAATGTGTTTTATTACAGAGAATTCAGCCACACATGCACAAGGTCCAAGCACTCACACATGGCTAACTGAAGAAAAAGGGAAGAAAGTTTGATAGCAGAGTTTCAGGGATTAGGGTGATAATTACAGTTCGAAAGAGCAGCAAAGAAAGCAGCAATGTGGCTTTGAGTTGTGACTAAGGACAGTACTCATTTGGGAATCAGAACAATAGCATGGCATTCAGCAAGGTTCTGTCCACGCTGTCTGGGCTGGCAGCCAGGAGAAGCTGATAGCACAGGTCAAGAAGTTCAAGTAGCTAAGCAATTAGTCAGTTTACTTTAGGAAGAAAACAACCTTACAAATGAGAAGCAAATAGTGATCTCAGTAATGTCTATAAATCACCAGCAGGCAATACAAGTACAAGTCAAAGGCAAAAACAACAAGCAAGGAAAGCAAACAGAAGCACACATTGGTGAAGTGGTCGGTTAATTGCCAACAAAAGCTAGAGGGGAAAGGCTCAGCTCTTATAGGTTGCGAGATCAGTGCTGCTGGTGCCTGATTAATTGATGCTTGGCATAAATTCACTGGGAGTGACACAGGAAACCCTTTTGGTGTCTACGCCAAAGTAGGTATGGATAGGTCATTCTCTGTGTCAGAATGAGCAGGGCTCCCCACTGGGGCTGGCACTTCTGTCTATGGAGTGAGTGCTGGTACTGTCTGTTCTGCAGGTTCTGTTGTAACAGTCTGTGTGCCAGGGCTCAGAGCAGATTCTGCTGCCTCAGACTTTGAATCTGAGTCTAAATACTGGAAGCCCATGACAGGTAGTGTGTTTAACTTCTCAAAACTGGGGGGTTTTATACTCAGTTTCTACCTGGAGGGCATGGGTGTGAATGGCTCTCTGGCAGAGTAAACACTGGAGGTAGCAGATTGGAATAACTAACGTATTTCACCCTTCGAGAGTAATAACTTAGTTTGTGACATCTAAGTACATCTCAGTAGAGGGTGGGATGTACAACACATTACTAGAAGGTAGAACGTTTAGGGGAAAGCAGAACATACAAATATTTCCTTTATTTTCTGGGGAAATGGATTGTATTTCTAAGCTTAAAAACCTGCTGATAAGTCTTGCTCCACTAACAAATAAATGATGGTGATTATTATCTTCTCATTGAATCATTGGAGCTGCCTTATATTGAGTTGTACCACTGGTCCATTTTTTCCAGGACTGTTGGCTCTGTCTGACAGTGACAGAAATGGTTCTTAGGCCAAACTCTTTCTTAGCTTTGTGAGAAGAGATAGCCAAACGAATGCTTTGAACAACAATCCCCATGAGCCTCAGTCAACATGGCCTATGATTAAGCATTAAGGGAATTGGCACAGGAGGCAGAAAATCCCATATGCATCCCTCCACATCTCTGGCAATAAAAGACACAATAACCACCAGCTGAGTACCTAACAATTTGTCCCTTTTTCATGACACCCCAAATTTGCTGCCCAAAATAATTGCCTCATTTTTACCTAATGGCAGGGCCAGCTCAGGACTAGGGATCTGATGAAATGTAAATTCCAAAATTTAAACTTGGGAGTCAGCATCTCGAGCATGTGTCTTTCCAATGAAACTTCTGAAAGCCCAACTCCGCAGTGACACTGAAAGCATAAATCTGCTGCAGGCAGCTACAACAACCAAAATGTTGTTTATCTCATGATGCCAGTTTAATTTTCCCTCATGTTTTGATCCGGAAATAAAAACAACAACAGAGAGGAAAGCCCCTAATTAAAAGAACAGTGATCTTATAAATATTAACACAGTGTGCACACACACTGCTAAATGATTTATCCGCATGGCCTCAAGGACATCTAAAATATTAGGAAAATCAGAAGTTTAGATAAACAAGAGAGCTGTTTCCACAGCTTAAGAAGAACTATGATTGGTCAGAAAATTTAAATCACTGATGTTAGTTTTAGACAACAACATAGCATAGTCAACTGTGTGTACTGTCTGCCATCCTTTATTGCCAGTCTCAGTCATCAGGGAACAGCAGGGGGAGCATTTCCTTAGCTTAGCTTAAGGGAAGGAAGTTGTTACAAGGAGCCATTTTTGTCCTCATGAAGAACTGAAGCTTAAACACCCACTGCAACATAAAAATATTGCAACAAACACTCTTATCAGGAGAAATGTGAAAGGAGGGGAGGTTGCTTTAGAGAAAGAAAGGGGACATCAAAAGTATTTATTGATGGTTCAATAGGATACTGGCAGAATTTGAAATGTGCTTAGACTGCAAGCTGCAGATAATTTCCCTAGTGTCAATATATTATGCTGCTCTTTACCAGTAGGCTAAATTCCATTTTGATGAACTAATTCTTGAATTGTGTAGCAAAAAAAAAAAGTGGGGGGCAGAACAAACATAAAAGCCTGAAGCCAAATGCATTTGGGCAAATATAGTGATGAGGCTTCCTTGGATTTTTGGCAGAATGTGCACATTTACAAAGGCCAAGAAAGGGATTCAATTTAAGTCTCTCTGCATTCAGTACATTTGAATTCCAACTTAGCAGCCACATAGCATTGCTCAGCACACACTAGTCACAGACAAAAGCAAATGCTTGCAGTTAGATAGAGTCCACAGTGTAGCATAGGGCCAACAGCCCACGAGTCAGAATCACAGAGGATTGTGTGCTGTTGGTGTGTTTGTAAGACAATGCTCAAAATTCTCCCATCCTCTCCTGTTGATTTTTAATGGCACTGTCTGCAACTGACTGGCTAGCAAATGGCAGGGTGAGTCTAGTGGGCTGCACACACTCTGGACACTTTCAAAATGTTCTGAAAGTCCCTGATGTCAGCACACTACTGTTGACCTTGTCACCATTGTGGTCAGGGAGATTAGAAAGTGGTTCTTGATTCAGTACCAGGAGAGGTATTACTTAGTTCAAGCCCGCGTTCTCACCCACCACCCCAGTTCTATTCCTTGATCCCAGTATTCATTCAGCCAATATCAGCTTCTCCTGAGTCCTGATTATTTTCTCTCCCCCCACCAGCCTTCATTTTCTTTCAGCCTCTCCAACTGTCCTCCCTGCTCTTAGCCAGCACCAGGAGTGTTTCTCTCATATTCACTTGCTATTAAGATCACCACATTCTAGTTCCCCAAATAGAATAGAGAAATGTGCATATGATGTGCAAATCATGGTGGGTCATGAATGAACTTACCAGCAGGCATATATACCCACCTTCACTAATTTTTCATGCAGAAGCTTTATATATAAGAAACATAAAACTAGGTTTTCTGGGCTTCTTTGCATATACAGAAGAGCATACAACCTGTAGACAAAGGTATTTTCTGGACCTCACGTCTTCTTTTATTTACCATTTTTCCTTCTCACAGAACTCATTAAGAGTTGTAGGAGATTCAGATACTTAGCACATATAGCTTTCCAAGGAATGGGGATATCAGAAAGGAGGTAATACTGGTTGCACATCAAAAAATTATCTAATTACATGCTCAGTCTCTTGCCCACAACCCATTTGCAAAATGGGAACGATCATAATGACCTGACTCAGTAACGATTATTGACCTAATTTAGGAAAAGGACATTGTATGCTTATATAACAAAATGACGCTGGAAAAACAAAGCAGAACAACAAAGAGCCTGAATCACTTTACAATAATGCAGAACATGGAAATCACTGTACAATATTAAATCTTTAGGACCCCAACCTGTGATGTAAATCACAGCTGTGAATTCACTTACTGGCTAAACACACTGAAAGGCATTAGTAGAGCTTCCTTGTGAAACAGTTGGACAGAATAGTGACTGCAGATTTTGCACATTATCTCAGCTTCTACGTAAGCTAGAGACATAAGGTTTATCTGCACTATGCAGTTCTTAGGGTTCATAGGATGTTAATTATTATGAGTTTATCTTACAAAGTTCTTTGCTAGAAGGTCTAGTCCAATCCCCTGAACTGTAATTCCCAAGATAACCCAACTATTGTCTTCACTTCAGAAGTAAACTGATTTAACCATCATCTTTCTCCTCTTTGTCACTCTGGTATCTTCTAAATTATACTCTACCAAATTATAACTCCTGGATTTCCTTAGGATGGAGCTATGTCAATTAAATGCAAATACACTTTACTCTTTTTAAAAGAGAAATCTGGGAACAACATACAAAGAACAAGTGCGGCATACATAGTTTGGGAACAGTGCTTGCTCCTTATTGATCAATTTGTGTGACTGTCATAGGCTTTTGTTACTCAATTGCTGGCCACTGTATGTTTTTTGTAAGAATGCTATATTATGTGCATTTAACTGGCTGTTTGGAGTGGAACCCTGAACTGTCCAATCCAAACTATACTCGGCGATGCATTGTTAAATAAACAGCCGAGTTCAATCTACTATTGGGCTCTGTTCATTAACTTTAAAGGAGAGAGAGAAAAAGGGAGACAGCATATCCATGAATAGGAGTGGAAAGAATATTTGAAAATATTCAAAAAAATATTTAAAAAATTGAGTGTCAAGGGACCCTGCTGTGAAGAATCAAAACTGACAAGAGTCTTTTGCAGCTTAGGACTTATTCTGCAGAAAATTTGCACACAGTTATTTGGTGAAGAAAGCCTGCACATGAAACAGCACTTTTTTGAATTTCTCTGCATGGAAAATATTGTAATTTAGGACTTGAATGTTTTGTGTAAAATTATGCAAATGTCAGGGATCTGCACAGGAAACTGCATTTTCTTCACATGGAACAGCACAGAAAATAATATTTCTACACAGGAATAGTTGTCTGTGCAGAAACAACTGTTTCCTAAGCAAAAATATGTGGTTTTCTGCACAAAAGAGCCATGTGTGAATTTTGAGCAAGGTAACTCCTGAATTGCAAATAGGCTTTGAAAACTGTGTGATTTTCAATGACTTTCTTGCAGCAGGAAGAAGATTGCTAAAATTATCCATTGCTTCCTTTGAGAAGAGAGTCAGTAAAGAATTACATCTCTATCCATGAAGCACAGGGAGCCACATTGCTCTTTCCAGCCTTACTAATGATGCTCCACTAGTTGCCAGATCTAAAATACAGAAGTCTGTAAAGTAGAATAGGAAATCCATGGCCTTCCAAATATGTTTGGCATGCAGCTCCAAGCAAGGCTAAAAAACGTAATCAAGGAAGAGGGACTACAAGAATTGCAGCTGAACGTATTCTGGAAGGTTACATGTTCCCAATTCCTGATGCAAAAGTGCAGGGATTTCTAGCCAAAGGCAACAAAGCACAAAGCAAATTGTGTATTTGCATAAAACCAACAGACCACCAGTGCTCTGTTAAATTAGTTTTTCTAGCTCCATATTACAGTATCCTCAAGTGACAGCAGCCACTGCTGACAGAACGAACCTGTTTATATTAAAATCTTTGCTGATTTTGCTTGTTGTACAAAAGGCAGCCAGACTGGCACTGGGGTCAGATTTAAATAGTTCAATTTGAACACTGCAGCATTTCTCGGTCAAAAACAGATTTTTGCCTTCCTCCCATAAGATTTTCAATGACAACTGTCCTGTTCTTTGTTCAGTGTCTTCTATCTGATAACCTGTAAGACTTTGTTTTAAGTGCTGGACCAGCCCACTTTAGTTTAACACCTTCCAGCTATGTTGGACTCTGAATCGCATCCCTCAACTTCCATTTAAGGTCAATGGACACCCTGGATGGGAGCAATGGGAGTTGTAGCCCCACATATCTGTAGGGCAGCAGGTTGGGGGAGTCTGAGTCACAGGAAGAGGGAAATGTCTTCAGATCAAAATTGTACTGAGCTTTGCAGCAACCATAACAATCAACAAGTAACTCTATATTGTTTGATACAGTATTGCTTATTTGGTACTAATTAGCTGGCTTCATGAAAGGTTGGCTAAAAGTGGGTTGTTTCAAGCCTTTTCGATACCAAAATGGCAAAATCATTTTTTAAAAAAATGCCATGCAAAATCCCAAAGAAGCTTTCTTTGAAAGCAAACCGAAAGGTTTAAATGTTATCCTGATATATTTGGTCTGGACAGAGGCATGGATGAGAAATGAACAAAGTAATTCTGTGCATGTGTAATGGCAAGCAAGTTCCTTTGAGTCAAATAGGACTTGCTGTAGCCAAGGGAGCTTCGCTTAATTTTGTGTACATGATGATTAGATATCCCTGCTTTATATGGCACAAGCACTAAGATGGTAGGATCAGTACACATAAAGTAACTTAACATCTGAATGGAATTTAAGTGGTACTTCAATGCAATCACCTCAATGCTCCCAATTAAGGAATGGAGCAATTCTGTCTCCATCCCATTTTGATGTGAACTGACCCGATTTTGTACTTTAGCACCAATGCATAAACTAAAACTCTGTTACCATTCAAATGTTATCTGTCTTTAATTTTACAGTGGCCTCCTCTAATCCCATTTTTAACATACTATGTTTTATAAGAGGTTGTGACAGCAATGAGAAAAAAACAAGAATCCAGAACTAAGAGAACAGACCAGCAGCTTTCTTCCTACATACTACAAATTGCATCACCAACAACATGTAAAAATTTGGGCCAACAAACACATATTTGGAAAACATAAATATATATGTTTGTGAAAATGCAATTTAGAATTCATTATGACCAAGATCCAATGGGGTACCTCCATTGGCAGAATTGTTTCCATTAATGAAATCAGGAGGGAAATGATTTCTTCTCTCCCCTGCAGCCCTCCCATATACCTCCCACAACCTATTCCAAAGGCTGGGAAATGATCCATTGGGACATTGCCATGGGTTGGATAGGAGGGGAAGAATTTTCCATTGCCCTGGATTCCAGTTTCCAGCCTATTTTAAAGGCGAGGGATCTAAAATAATTATGTACATATTATGTACAAAATTATGTACACAAATAATCTCTGTTAAGAGAACTGCACACAAAAAATGCATATGAAATTTATTGTGGACATTTTTTTAAAAAGTGGTCAAGATCAACTGAGTTTATGACTAGAGCAATGAAAAACAGAGAAACTACACCTGATAAATTAGTTCATCTGTACCATTGCTACAGCAGTTCAAAAGCACATAACTAGGCTTCATATAGACAGATGGATCTCTGTGGTCTTGCATACATAGCTCATTTTATCTCACATTGAAACAAACAAACAAACAAACAAACAGAGACTGTTTGGAGAATACCACAATGGATTTCTATAGAGTTTTTAGTAATGATCCAATGGTGGCAATCATTGAGCTGGAATGTCAACATTTCTCAGTATTAATTTAATTGAGTTACTCCAAACCTCACCAGTATTTCCTTCACATCCTTTTCTGTACTGGGGCATGAGACATTGGCTGAGAGCCTATAACAAGCCTGAGGAGCATAAGTCTCCACCAGCAGACATATGGCTATGGTAGAGGCTGCTCCTTCTCCCATGCTGGTTACTCTAGGTACATAATAAGGGTGACTACTTGTGGACATAGCTTCATTTTCCCAGCCACCAATTGGGGCATGGGTGGGCATGGGCACTGGAGCAGTTTCCAGATGCTCATGAACATCCAAGGATGAAGGAACAGTGTCCACCTGCAGTGAATGATTTCTCCTTCATCCTGAGTATTCAAGAGCAGCTGGAATGCACTCAGGGACAGCCCTATCTGAACTCAGTGGCTGAGGAGCTGCACCAGCAAGCCTTCACAGCTGTTGTTGTGCAGACACAGTGTCATTTCGGAAGGAGGTACCTCCTTCTGCAATACCCAGAATACCTCCTTCTACAACATCCAAAGAAATCCTTACACTAGTGTCAACAGCTCAGTTGGTATATGCCACTGACAGGATGTCAGGCTTTGTGTTCTTCCAACATTTGAAATTCACATCGTTTTAAACACATCTCTATTAATTAGTGCATTTACTTGTGTAGTTTGCCAAATTTATGCAATGCTTCTCCATTGACTGAGACATGTTTCTTCTTTCTTCCCTAATTAGACACAGTTTTGCTGTTCACATTTTAAAATATGCGTACCATGCACATATTATCTCTTAGAAATGTTCTGTAAGGCTTGCAACTGTGCAAATGTTTGAGGTGAAGTGTATATTATTTCACAGGACTTGGGAGTTAAAAACATGCTACTTTGATTGAGACAGTCTAGCCCAATCCAATTTCTTTCTGTCTAAATGTTTAAGCATGTACCAGGAAGGAAACAGACACATTTCTGCTTTCCATCCCTCCTTTCTTCCATTGGTCTCTCAAGGTGTCCTATGAACCATGTGAACAAAGTACAACAAACAATTAGAAGGTGCTAAAAAGAAAAAAGACAGTTTTATTATGCAGATATTCTGCACTGGCTACTTAGTTATGTCTAATAATATAATAAGAAAACATGGTTTTTCTTTAAAAAAATCACTGAAAAGGATGCTTACCCAGACTTGCACAGTGACTGGTGCAGCAGGGGAAGGTAATCCTGTTATGGCTTCCATGAAGGAGATCAGGGTGTAACTTATGATTGGCACCTAGCACCAATTATGACATGTGAGAGGGTGGAGCAAAGGGTATTTAAACTGGACTGCTCTCCCTCTCCATGCCATTCTGGATTTTCCCGCATTGCTGCTGCATTTGTCTTGCTCTCAGACCTCATCAGCTGAATCTGGCTTTCTGGTTTGTGGGGGCAGGGTGTGTATGTGTGTGGCTCCTGCATATTTGCTTGCTTGGAATATGAGTGTGTGTGTGCCTGGTGCTGTGAGGGATTTGTTGAAGTGAGCATTGATTGTGTGCATTCTCTAGTTGATGCTGGTTGTACTTGTGTACAGGTGCTTTGCATGTTTTTCAGTGTGCAGGTGTGTAAGGGTGATGCCTTGTGGTCAGTTGCATGGGCAGTTTGATGCAGGCTCGTGGGCTGGAACACATGGGTGGCTAGAACTTTGCTCTTCAGATGCTGCTTTTCCTTTGTGGTTTTTTTCCCCTTCTTTGCTTGCCCCCCAGTCCCTGTTTTTCCCCCACTTGCTCTCCATTGCTTTGCTCTCCAACCCACAAAATGAGGAGACCACACACAAGGCTTGGGCTAGAGCAATTTATTAATATTTGCCTAATTAACATGAACTTGAACTTGGGCTTTGAACTTTGTGACATGAGGTGGGGTCTACACAATGGGAGTTGCTAAGGCAAGGGATCACCACCCAACCTCTCCCCCAGCCTCCCTAGGGAAAGATACCAGGTCCCAAAGCAAACCCATGAGGCTGGGTTCCAATGTCAGCTGACCCCTTTTCTGGAAGGTAAGCCCCCATGCTGAGTCCCCCTTGTCTCATGACCCCCCAAAGTGAGGGCCAACCATGGGCTCGCCCCAAGGACAACTCTATCATCATCTTCCACCCATGTCTGGTGACAAGACAAGAGGGCTCTGGAGGCTTATCATACACCAAAGGTTGCCATAGGTACTTACCAAAGCCTTAAGACCCCCCCACCTGCCATTGTGAACCTAATTAAATGGCCTATTTAAGAAACCACCCTAAGGAGCCAGTTGTCCATTTCCCTTGGCACAGTGTAGGGTAGGAGAGAAAAAAACTTATTGGAGGAAAAAAAAATCCTACCTGACCCCGAAGTGACCAGCAAGCTTACACCAAAAACAAGGGCAGGAGGGTGAGTTGTGCCAAAAAAAAGAGGCTGAGGAGAGGGTGGCGAAGCCTTTAAAAGGGGCTTGCTGGCCCCAGGGTGCAGGGTGTTTCTCCCCCTCCACACTTTTCTATGTTACTGGTGGGCTTTTCAGAGCTTTGCTTTGAGGCACATCATGCCTACTGCTGGTAGGGTGGTAGCAAGAGGAATTCATGCCTATTGGGTGCTTGGGGGCAGTTTTAATTTTTATTTAGGCTATTGCCATTTCAACAAAGCCCTATTTGGGCATTCATTCTGTGTGTGGATCCCCCACGTCAGCATAACGGTTTGTCTTTGAATCTATAGTGAATCTATAGTGATTATATATATCGATATTTAGCTTACCGTAGTTGTTTGCTAGATCCAGCATGTACAACAGCTTACTTTAGTGGGCTTGTTAGCACTAGGGAACTGAAGCTGTCAGCTCTTGTAACTTGATAAGTCACTGTTATTCCCAGCTGATTGTGGCTCCCAAAAAGGCTTCAGGAGCTTTGACAGGGAAAGGGCCAGCTAAAAAGCAGCCTGCCAAATGCCCACCGTCTGTTACCCCTTCTGATGATGATGATAACAACAAAGTGATGGAAAGAGACACTATCCAGGAAAAGTTGGAAGAGTTAGAGAGCAAGAAGGCTGATAAGGATGGTTCTAGGAAATTCCACAGGGATTAATTTAATGCTATGGTACTTTTTCATTTAGATGCTCTTAGCAAGAATATCCATAAAGAAGAAGCTGAAGCCTTATCTGTTGATGTGGAGCAGGGTTCATCCACTGCTGCCCAGAAGATTGCCACAAATCCCACAAGATGAGTTGTGCACAGACACTGAACTCATATCACCTACTCAGGTCACACTACATCAGGTTTGCTGGGATGGTGGTAATATGGAATATTCCTTAAATGGCAGTGGCATTGGATCAGAAACATAGGCCATTTCCATACGGGGATATAGCCCGTGTTGGGATGACCTCACCAGGAGGTTGTCTACACCGCGGGGTGTGCTAGGGCGGTTTGAAAAGGTGAGGTTCTACCCCTCAAAGCGCCCTTGCGCGGCCGCGGGGGTGGCGCCGCATGTTTTATAAAGACCACCTTTGAAGTGGTCTTTTTAAAACAAGAGAGCACTAGCCCATCGCAGCGCCCTGTGATGAACTGCAGGGACATGCAAGCACGTCCCTGCAGAGCTGCCCGGGGCGGGCTTCCGGCTGGCGCACTGCCCCGATTGGCGGAGTGCCACCGGAAGCCGCCAGACGCCATTTAGGGCACCGCCAGATGCCGCCGGACACTGACAGTGTGTAGAGCGGCGAACGCGCGCTGCTCCCCGGGGGACGGAGCCACCCGGATTAAGGTAAGCTCCGTCCCCGCGTGCGCCGCCCTGTTCCACTGCGTTTCGGGGGCCCCCATGTGGAAAGGGCCATAGCATGACTAAAATGGGCTCATGGTCTCCTGGTATATTTTATACATGAAGAAGGACCTTTTTCTTCTGTGTTCCTATCACAATTTGGACACTTTAATCACCATATAGTACGGATACACCATATCTCTTGTTTCTCCAGGCTAGCAAAACAAACTGTGGAAGTAGTTAGCATTCTTCCCTGTAGCCTATTTTGGCCTTGGGGTTTTCAGTTGTTGACTCCCATTGAAAGCAAGGCTTTGAAAAATAAATTGTAATTGAAATTTGTAGCTTCTTAGCTATATATTGCTCAGCCAAAAGTATGACATATAGGAATCCTGGGAAAAGTGGTGTTGATTTCCATTAATGAAAAATCAGTTTTGATAAGCTACATATTCCTTCCTCCCACCTTTCTTCTTTCCATCTTTTCTTCTTAATTTGTTCCATAGAACTCCCCAAAAGCTGCATTTCACATTTTACAGATATGAGAAATACAGATTGTCTAGCTTTGTTTCAACTCTCACATATGAATCCCTGAGCCATTTTGACATTGTGCTTTGCCTGAATTCCTTCCTGTCCCCCCTCCCCTTCCTGGTTGTATTGCCTCTCACAGCAATAAATTCCTCCCAGCCTCAAGAGCATGGATTTTCTGAGAGCAATCTCGCCATGACACCAAATACCCAGCTGAGATTTGAACTTGCTGCACCAAAGTGCAAAGAGCAAGGCTGCAATACAGGTTTGTAGAAGTGAGATGAAAGCCACACCTCTCTTATAATAACACACAGCACAGGCTGATTTCATGTGTTTGCTGTTCAGCAGACTTGGAATGCACTTACTAAAAAAAATGAAAGCGCTTGCCATTTACACATAAAAAGCCTTTTGCTTCTATAACTCAACAAGGCAGACTGTGGCACTGTGTAGCTGCAGTACATTTAGGGGCTTAGATCTTTGCTCCCATGCTGTGTTTTGACAGACCCCCATAAGTTTGAATCCCATAGAGTGGGATCCAATTTTGTTTCCTTTTTATTTCTTCCTTTCTCTTTTATTGTTATCTGAAATACTGCATTTAACTGAGTGTCCAATCCAAAAGCTGCCAAGCCATGAGTTTCTGAGCTCAGATTTAGATGAGACAGCCCAGTTGGAACACCACAGGGGCCAAGGTTAGCTTTTGTCAATAAGAAATGGAAGGCTGAGGCCTTGTTTCTCTGAGGCTGCTTTTCATATTAAAAAAAAAAAAAAAACAAACAAGGAGAAAGAGCCCCAGCATTCTGTGTATTACTACATCAAGAGATTTATGTCACTGATGGGTTGTTCATAATGGGTTTGTAGTGTTGCCGAGCTGATAAAAGGACAGCAACCATATCCCAGTTAATAGAGTTATTAACTAGAGCTAAATCGGCCCTGTAATCTGAAAGCAGTTGGAAATAGCACTGAGCTACTTTGGCCTCCTGCTTAGAGGGCCTTCAGTAGGCTTACTCACCTGCATTGACTGAAGACAATGACAACATAGCAAATCACACTTCTAAATTTAGAACCTGATGCTCGGGAGCAAACAGAAATGTCTGCAGACTTTCAGAATTCTGAGATGAAACTATATGGCTCAAAAGTCAAGCACACATTCATGCACCAAACAAAACAAAAGACAAGAGTGCAGTATCTGGCACAGTTAGTCTCACAACCATAAGATGTCAAGCAGAGAAATATTTGATCCTAATGCCTTAAACAGCTGCTGACAGTTACAGTCACACACATAAACAATGGTTTGGATAACTGTGATGTAGCTCCTTATATGTACTTGTTTTCCCAGAGCCTGGAAAAATGAATTCAATGAACTAAACGTAAGAAAAATATGAAACTAGGAAAAATCAAAATTGACCAGCTTTGTCAAATCCCTTGAAACAGACATGTTCTTCAGGCCTTTAGACTTTAGGAATTTAGGTGGACTAAGTAACTAGTAATGTTACTTACCATATACCATAATGTAATGAATGCATGATGCTCTACATGCAATCCAATACAATGTGGTGAAAGCAAAGTGCCCAGACATTAACATGGCTGTGTTTCTCCCCAAGGAAAATGTATACGTTTATATATCTATAATTGCATATAATAAATAGTCTAAATGATTATGAAAGACCCTATTCATTTTCCATTATAAATATCCTCAGATTCTGAGAACTGAGAATGCTTAAGTGGAGTGTTTGTCAAGGATATATGCTGAGTCAGGCATGGTTTCCTCTAAGTGGATGGCAGAGAAAGAGGTGATGTGGCCGGACGAGTAGGTATAAGGTTATCAGGATTGTTATGACTATAACTTGTGTACTGGGGAAGGCCACATGCCAGAACACTGATTGGGTCACCTCACTTGTTCAGGGTGATGGTGAGACTTAAAAGGCTGGTTTTTGCCTTCACAAGTCGCCAGTTAGGTCTTCCTAGTTGGTCATGTCATGCTGCTGACAATTTATGCCTTGTAAGGGGAGATGCTGCCTGTTTGTCTCCTGATGTTTTTTCTCACTTAATTGCTTCTGGAATGTTTTGCCAAAAGCCTTATCTTAATGTGCAGCAATAAATCTGCCTCTAAGTCTAATGTAATGAGACTCCGGAATTTTTTCCTGCTTCACTGAAAACCTCTGCCTCAGCGAAAGCCTTGCTCCACTGTTTGAACTCTGCATATGCTCAGAGGAGCCAGTTGCTGCTAACTCTGACAGTGTTAACTCTGCTTGCTTGGTTTTCACACCATCACAAGTTGGTGGCCAGAAAGTGATGAAGGGACCCCAGACAGTATAAAGATTAGCTGACAAATGGTAAAGGACCCTCAGTCCCTCAGTCTAAAGAGATAGGGATAGGGAGCCACATCTGTTACACCTTACCTCCCCTTCTTTTCTTTTTTTTTAAAGTAACCATCTATCAGTTACTTTGAAAACAATTTCCAAACTATTGCTGGGAACAGTTTTATGTGATAGCATAGCATGTTTCACAGCAACACTGTATAGGAAAAAGAAAAATGGCTGGCCGCATAAGAACAGACTTCTTTTTTTCCTCTCTCTCCCTCTGTATGGTGTCACTGAGAGTCATGTGACGTCATAACATTGCCACTGCCATGACTTAGGAAACATTCTTGCTTTTGTTTACCAATATGCAAAGGAGTAAAAGATGAAAAGGTCACATGATCATCTACTCCACTGTAAGGAGTTCCCTAATAGATCTTCTACCATTTTTTGGACTTTCGGGAAAGTTTGGCCACCCCAAATTCAGAGTAACCCTAAATTATATATCATATTTGCTGGCATATAAGACACACCCAATTTTCAAGCAATATTTTTCAGGGGAAAAAAGTGAGTCTTATACACCAGCAAATACAGTAATCAAAATAAATAACATAAAAAAAGTAAAACGGATTTAAGTAAATAATATATACTAAGTAGATAATAACACTATCTGAGACAATTAAATCCCAGAATACATCATGACTGAAAAGGTTCTGTTACATTAGCTTCACACCTTGCCTAAAAGTGGACATAGATGAGAAGAAGAATATTCTACTCAGGAGGTTGTTTCAGATCATGGATGGTTTCTGTATTTTTTATATTTTTGTTGTTGTTGTTATTACTACTACTAATATATATATAAAAATTAGTCCAACAATTAATACAAAACAATCAGTATACCACCTACAACCAGCAAATTAATTTTCCCAATAAATATAATGCTGCTTTAACACTTCCCTCCCTCCCCATAAGGGAACAAAGTCAGTGTTTATTTAAAACTCCTTTCCTTTAACAGTATTAATTGTACTGTTTATAATTTTGCACCTCTTCCTTTCTTTAATTGTTTCTATTAGTTTGTTCTACTGCCTTATCCAATCACCTCCATTTAACCGACCCATATAACTCATTTTTCTTTCTAATATAAAATCAAACATTATATATTCTAAAATATATTATTGCTGTCTACCCACTTACCGTTTTCCTTTGTCTTTCCAACCATATGCAATAACTCCCTGAGCTGCCCTCAACATTTGTTTCAGCAAGTATTCCTCATCTCTATCTAGATTGTGGATGTCACTCTTAGGAAGACTTTTTTTGAGTATATGAAATGCCCAGACCCCTGATTGCAGGGGAACCCAAAGAGAGGCATTACAAATGGAACAGAGTTCTCAGAAAGATTTATTGGAGGGAGATTTGAGCTGGTAAAGCATTGGTGGGAATCTACATTCCCATCACAACATGTAAAACTCCAACTCCCAGAACCTTGAGTAAAACTCCAATTCCCAGAAGCTCAAGCAAGCATAGCCAATGGTGAGGGAAGCAGTAGCAGTTCAACAATGCTGCTTCTGTGGTGAAGGATCATTGCAGTGTGTTCCAGCTAAGTGGCTTCAGTCAGAACTTTATAGTCATATTCTGGGCCAGTTGAACATTCTGAACCACATTCAAAGAAACTTTTTGACAACATGCCTCACTTTATCCCCGCCTCAACTTTTATCTCTACCTACTGTGTCTTTACTTTTATCTGATGAATATATGGGGAAATATTTATTTACTTATTTATCATTAAAATTGGTTCTCCACTTTTTATTTTCCTCCTGTAACAAAGCACATTTTTTAAAAAAAATGTTAAAAAAACAATCAAAATATTAGGTCGAGTCCAGGTCTAGGCATGTGAAATTGTGGTTACTGAAGTGGGTTTCCTCATCTTAGCTCCTCCCCGCCCCAGCTCCTCCAGACCCCTGAAAATGCTACACAGAAATTTGGGAGCTGCTACTGGAGAGGGTGAGCTATGAAGTACAGTAACTGGGTGCAGGTCCCTGAAATTTGGGTAAAGACACATTCTATGAGCAGTGCCCTATCACTAGTAGAAGCCAGATTCTTGATTCAACCCTCTGTTGTTGCTGCTGTTTCTTCTGCTGCTAAAGTGGTTTTAAACTCCACTGTGGCAACATTTTCTTGTATTTGAGTAATATCTCATGCATGATGCTGATGAAGGATTTTAAGAAGAATGCATAAGAAAGTAGCTTTCTAGCTGGAGACATGGGGGAATGGAGCTATCCTTTCAGCACCACACATAATATATATTCTGTGAGAGTCAAGAGATACTACCATTTCGTGCCACCATCTAGCTCAGATATAAGGTTTGTGCACTATGGCTGAATGCATCCAAGGCACTGCATTTTGATGAGATGGCTGACAGCAACAGGACCTAATAAAGTAGGACCAAGTACTGAAGACTAATCTAAACCCCAGTGGCCCATTGTGCATTACCAAATCCTGTCTCATGTGAATCATTTGCTGAACAATCTTGAACAAGCAAGAGATTATTTGCCTTTAAATTTGGCTGTTATTTACACCTCTAACACACACACACACGGAGAGAGAGAGAGAGAGAGAGAGAGAGACTAATTTGTTGGCAGAGTTGATTGGAGCCAATAAACCAGAGGTTAGAAATGTGTCTGTTCAGATGTACGTTCTTCCCTGCTCTCCTTCTTGAAAGATAGAAGCATTGGTTTACAGATATGAGTGTTCTGTTATATTAAAAAACAAAATTTTTACATCTTAGTTGAGCACTACAAGCTTCTTAAACCATTATGAAAAATAAATACAATACACCTTTACTGCTTGTAAAATCCAGTTCAGTATTACTAGCACATGGTGGGAAGAATTTTGACTACCCAAGTAGTTGCGACTGTTGTAAGGTGTTTGAGTAGGGCAGAAATTATATTGTTTCTGGGACACATCTCTGAGGAGGGAACAGGGTAATTCAAGCAATCACTCTGGATCCTAGAAAAAGCTGCGGGGGCAGCATTTATGTGTTATACATTTCTTCTTGTGTGACATAGCTGCTTTCTCTTCTACAGTGTGGAGGCCTAGAAATGTCACCCTATTCTAAGTTATAATGGCATGCTCAGGGCTTGGGAAAGCTTCTTTTGAGACCACAGTTCCTAGACTCTCCCACTGGTCATACTGACTGGGGGATTATGGTAACTGTAGTCTCAAAGGTAACTTTTACAAACATTGAGCATTTGTAACTTGGAAACATATTTTATGCTTTTAGGAGTTGTCTATGAAGGAAAAATGGTCTAGTATCTTTTAGTCAGTCAGAGTAGCAAATAATTCTATAACATACAGTGATGTATTTTCCCACCTACTTTCTTAGGTTCCTTAAGGTGTTTTGTTCTGCAGATTAGCTAACAGATAGCCCAAAGTTTGACCAATAGGATGTACTGCTGCCAGTGGCTAAATTAAAAAACAACAACCACCTAAAATAGCCTTCCTCAATCTGAGTCCAAAAAGATTTTTTGAACTACAATTCCCTACTTCCAACTCTTGGTCATGCTAGGTGGGGTTGATGGGATTTGTAGCTTAAAGCTTTCTGAAAAGGCATGGATTAATTAAGTCTCTCCTAGACAACAAGAAAAGGGCATATAATAGTTTTACTGGCAACTCTTAAAAAGTCAGATTCTTACAGAAAAGAATGGGGTGGAGGGAGACCTCTGGAATGACTAGCTCATCTGACCTCGGGAAAACGTTGGCTTCATCTGACCACATTTGGAGCTGTTGCTGTTGTTTTGTTTTTGCATTAGCTTAATTAATTCTGGCATTTTGTAATGTTCACATATCTCATTTTGAAATGCTAGCTATTTTTAATTGTCATTTTATCCATTCCAAAAAGAAAAAAAATGCTGGGCTGTGTGACCCAGAGATCATCCCACACAGAACAGTTGGCTGAATATTTGGTATTGTATATCTTTCTCCATCAGAGCTTGAACAATTTACTCCCCAAACCTCCCAGCCATCATGAGTTGGCTCAGAGGATGTTCTGGAAAAGTAAAAGTATCAGTCTCTGAACAAAGGGTGCTCTTATTGGATCAATGCAATAATTGAACAAATGATCAAGAGCGTGAAATTTGAAATACTCATCACCAACTGGATATAACAGTAAAAAAGATGGTTTCTTTTCTGTCCCTTCCCCAAAGGGAGGTTGTCTGAACCTGGTCATAGTCTCTTTGACAGGATGTGTCTCCACATCCCAGTATTCTGGATGTAAAGAGAGTCACCCATCCTTCTTGTAGCTTTCTGTACATTCAGGAACAGGGCCAAAGAATAATCCATTTGCACACACTGTGTCCATATACCGAAGGAATGTTATAGTCAGGGCTCCTCCTTGGATGGAGGAAAGTGGCTGGTCACCCCAGCCAGCAGATGCTAGAAAGTGGCAGAAAAGTGCTAGAGAAAAGAGTTGCATATTAACTTCCCTGCACACAGTTCCCAGAGCTAGATTGTACTACTGCCAGTGATGAGGAAAAAATAATCAACTGCCAGTCCATTCAGCTTTTCTACATAGAATGAAGACTCTCATATTGTCCATTGCTTCAGGAAGCAAAAAGTCTTAAGCCAACCCAGAGCCTGGAAACATCCTCTCTCATAATCTTACAAAACAGCATGGCTGCCGATAGTAAATTATCTTAAAAAAAGATACGGAGATATTATATTTAAATAAGGTCTTAAGAGTCACAGCTGAATAGCAATAGGGGAAATGATATTGACCCAAAATGAAAAGGGTATTTTGGGGAGAGAAAAGAATGAGATATTTTGAGTGGTCTAACATTAAGATAGTAAAGAGACGGATAAGTTATAAATAATGTTAAATAATGTTACAAGTAGGAGTGTGAATAGAAGGGAGTAGCAATACCGGTAGAAGAAGGAAGATAGAGAGGTAACACAAAGTAAATATATCGTATGAATAAACCAGACAAAGATAAGTAGGGAGTAGATAGGTTGTAAGTGTGTGTTTTTATGTATTTGAGAGTTATACAAGTGTATTTGTAATCAAGATTATATATATGTGTATATATATATATACACACACATATATAGAGAAGAAGGTAGATAGGATAAGACGTAAGTATGGAGAACAATTTAAAGAAATCTAACAAATCATTATATGTTTCTGCTTGTTTTGTCTTTTTTATTATCGTATCTGATGTTTTTGTTTTGTTTTGTATATGATAAAAAATAAAAATTAAAAAAAAATCTCTCATAATCCTCCAACCAGCATAGGTTTCTCAGAATTTTAGTCCGTTTCTTACTATAATTTTCCTACGATTGGTTAACATGAAGAAAAAAAAATGCTGATTCTTGTCTTCGTCTGACATTGGCACTTGTGCTTGTATGCACTGGATTAGGACACTTTCTTAATTCCTTCTAAATGCCTGAGATTCTCTAGGAAGAACTATCATATTATAGATGGGGATTCTCTATGAACAATATTTGTATAAACAGATTGAGTCAGGGGCTTGAGAAAAAAAACTTTGTGAAATGTTCATGAAAAGGTCCCCAAATGTGAAAAAAAATTGCAAACAATGAAAATTTGTAATCTCATCCAATATGGAGAACATATTTGTGAATGTTAGTTCTTGCATGCACGAATGAGGAAAAAAAAGCAGTGATTTACTTCTGTAGTATCAGTCTCTATCAGAGTTTCAAGCCTATGAAATCCAGGCATCTGAAACTTGGCATTCATACTTAGAGGACTCTAAGGGGGTGAAAACTGATTTTAGTCAATTTAAATCGCTCTAGAGCCTGCACAAATTGCACCAGCCATGAATGAGCACCCATTGGAGGCTCAATAAAATTGTGTTTGGACTGTTTGCTGGGTCTGCTCAAATAAATGGAGACCTGCAGCACATTCCCCAAAGAGAGGAAGGTCAGTCAATTTCTCCAGGGGGTGTCTAGGTAGCTCCACTTGGCAGAGATATAGAAGTGGCATCATGCTAGATGCCACTGCTTCTTCCTTCTCTTAAGTTTCCTGAGCTCTGAAAAATTGAATGAGAGAGGGAGATTGAGGAGATGAGGTCTGAATTTTGGCACAAAGAGACTGATTAAACAGAGAGAAAGGCTGAATGACCACCACAGTGGAGAAAAGAAAAGAAGAGAAGGAAGAGAAAGAACAAAGGTAAAGAAAAAGTGAATTGCCATGGCAGGAGAGAAAGAGAAAAAGAGAACTTAGTTCTGACGTAGAGAAAAATGAGTTGCTGGCAGGCATGGTAGAACTATGGGAGGATGGAAACATCAGCCTGCTATATCCAAATCAACAGGAGAACAGAGTACTGTGACTCGTAGCAGCTACTACCTGGTAAGTTTAAACTGGGGAACATTCACCATCCCTACATTCTCCCTTCGGTATTGAATGTACGAGGATCACGAATATGAGCCAGTCATGAATGTGTAACTCTAAGTTATACTTGTGTATGTGTGTTCATGAATCCCAGCCAACATAAATTTGTGAAAAAATTAATTTTCCAAAACAAAGAGCAAATAAAGTGTCAAAGTGCAAATGAGGGGAATCTCATGTCATTCTCTCCTTTTTTCAGCAAGATGCCTCAAATGTGTGGACACCCACTTTTCTTTGAAGTTGCAGACATTAACAAAGATTCCTCATATTCCTATTTTCGCACAAAATAATTCATTCTCATTTTAATTTTTCTTGACGTGTTTTGATAACAAACAGGAGATTATGGATAAGGACAAATATAGATGAAAAGCTAAAACTGTATTATTGAGAAATATAGATCCACTGACCATGAAATACAATGTTCACAATCTAACACAGAGCTAAGTGCACTTAAGTCCATTGATTTCAGTAGCTTTAGCCATGTTTAACTACATTCTGGATTGCAGTGAAAATGTATTGTTTCTTTTGATCCTCGTATCTTGCATCTGATATTGACATATTAGCTGTTAGCCCTTGACTGTTGGCCACATGACAACCCCTTTATGATTTTTGGACTGAATCACTTTATTAAGCCAGCTTAGTAGAAATAGCACTTACAAACACTGCTATACTCATCTGTGACTACATCAGCTGGTTTGATTTCTGAGTATAATTCAACGCTGTAAAAGAGATGATCTTGTGACAGGAAAATGTTCTGCCAGTAAATGGAGAAGAGAAATTGCGTGCTTTGACCATTATACTACCATTTCCATTTCATCCTTGGAGATCAGAATATAAACTTTATACAAAAAAAAAAAGTAATCAGGCAATTTATGAATCAACTAAAAATCTTCAGAACAGCTTCCCTCATGCATCCAAACCACTGAGTGAGAAACAATCAGCTCACAAGCCCATGAGACAGTCAAGTTTCTGGTCCATGTCATCTTTACTCCCCCATTCCAATAGCAACGTCATCAAAAAAATCCAATTGGCCCAAGAGGGATGGAGTCATTGCATCAAGTCACTGCTAGCTGTTTTCCACCACTACAGCAGCAGCAGTGGAGCTGCAGCGTGCCTCTCCAAAACAGATTCATAAACACAGAGAAAAACAAAACAGGAAGACCCAGGTATCTTCAACCACCTGATAGAGAAATCTTGCCATCTTGTGAAATCTTGTGATAGAAAACTGGATATTGAGGAAGTCTTGAGCTTCTTCGAGGGGCTAATGCAGGTCTTCCATACCTGAGTCTCTTGGAGGCCATTTGTGACAGAAGCATTTTTCTATATCCCATTTTGTTCCAGTGGGACCATAAGAATGCTTTGGCCCACATGTAGCCCATAGGATGCACTTTACCTGCTCTTAAGCCATTTCTGCACTACACTGGTAAACTGCTGTTATTCCAGCTTCAACATCTTATGGAATCATGGGGTTTGTAGTTTAGGGAGGAGCATTTAGAGTTCTCAGCCAGGGAGCTCT
Organism: Iguana delicatissima; assembly: GCA_948472985.1. Lineage (NCBI taxonomy): Eukaryota > Metazoa > Chordata > Lepidosauria > Squamata > Iguanidae > Iguana > Iguana delicatissima. Next base: position 213,061 of record CAOKZL010001759.1, on the reverse strand, counting down.
TTGGCCTCAGGAAACTGCAAATCCCAGAATTCCGCAGAGTGTTGAAAGTGGAATATTAGCACTATAACAGTGTAGTGCGGAAATGGCTTTATTCTAGAATTTTAATATGTAACTGTACACGATGACCAGGATCTTGTTGGTGACATATCATGGCATAAATCCAAGCTGAACCACTGTATTTGCTTTCAGAGATGTTGCAGAAGGAGAGATCCTGTACCTCCTTATACAATGTCTCTTTCCTTAGCAATACAACAACAGTCAAGGGACTCCTGGTGGCAGCTGGAGGGCTATAGAGATGCACTGTGTTCCAGCTGCCCTTGAAAAGAAAGGGCAGCCTTACTCTGGGGATGGGAGCCGTCTGAAACTGAAAAGTGTCCAGGTTCATCTTCATAGGCAGCCAATGGCCAGGGGGATGATACTGCAACCAGAAACCTCCCAACCTCTGTAGCACATCCAAAGATAAGAGAAGGGTCAACTACTGTACCCCAGCCCAGGATGGCATAAGTACACTGGTGGAGGCTAGCCCTCTGCCAGTGTGCTTAATGGGTTTTGGCCTATGTGCTTGATGGACCCAGGAAGTTTATTCCCTAGATCCTGACTAGTGTGAAACTGCTGAGCTTTAACAATAGCCATAGCACGATGTGCTCTTGCTATTCTCTGTCCAATCTTTCTCCAATCACTTCCACTTATAATTTTTGTTTTCTGACAAAAGAAACCCAAGATTAAACTGTGAATTAAGAGGACTAGAGCTGAACGTATAAGAAACCAAGACATGACTTACAAATAGCAGTGGCTTGCAAGGGTTGAATTATTTTTCACCAGAGCAATGCACTATTTGTCTCTCCTACCAGGAAAGATACAAGGTAGTAAACATGCTCTCATTGGTGCTTCTGATGCCAGTGATCACTCATCGATGAGGCACTACTGAGCCATGGTGATGTCAAATTCTGTGATGCTAGCAAAAGAACACAGGCTTTACAAGAAGGCACATTAAAGAAAAATCAATCATGGGCGCAGTCCAAAAACATCATTAAAGACAAAGGGTGTTTCTCCCCATTTAGCAGAATGCTTGTTCTTTCTAGAATCAAGCAATGGAATAGCAATATGCAATGCAGAAAACCTAAAATATACCGATAAAGCTATTAAACATTTCACCCTAGCATAAACAAAAATGAGAGGAATAAAAAAAATGGATGGAATAAGAAGAAAACAACAACAACACTGAACTCCCAGACTTAACAAGCAGGACTGAATCAGCAATAACAGCCCTTTCAGGGAAGTTGTTTCCCCATTTGGACAGCAATTGTTATGGAAACTTTTTCCCAAAATGGTATTAATATGACCAAGGAAAACTAGATGGGGAAACATATTTAGATTTTGTAGTGTTTTCAGATACCTAGCAGGCGTGTTCTGGATATGTTCCTGGGCCATGGCTATTGAGGTTGCCTTGCAATTTACTTATTTGTCTTAGAAATGTACATAACAGTTTTCATAGGAATGCACAGACAAGTGTGCAACAACAGTAACTTTGACCAAAATGTAGGGGAACTAGTTAAAAACATAGCATCTGTAATCTCTCTCCTCCTGTGCTTGTGTATGTGTGTGTGTATGTATGCGTGTGTGTGACAGTAAGAGGGAGAGAGCGCACAACATAGAGAATAAGTTCCAAGAGTCAGTTGAATTAGAACAAAATGCCTAACAGTGTGCTCCTGTCATGTGAGAATTAAGTCCAGTGGGGTTCTAGTCCATGGTAAATGTGTACAGCCTAGTATAGTGCCTAATGCAGCCTATATTAAAGTTGCAGCCTTTCAAGGTAACAGCAGATTGCTCCAAAGCATCAGCACCAGAGAGAAAATGCAAGCTTCAGGGACTCACTAAACAAAACTCATGGAAGTGAAAAACTATCAACAAATCTGCAAAGGTGATGGAATCAGTCCAGAAGGTTCTTTCCTGAGAAGGTGCAGTTATACAGCTCACCACATGGGGCAGTAAGCAGCAACTGTGCAGGCTCTTTTGTTTTAATTTTCTCCCTAGATGTACCTGGACTTCCTTAAAGAAAGGGTGAGAATACAAATGTTATAAATTTCTAACATGACAAAACAATGTGTGGGGTGGGGTGGGGTGGGGTGGGGTGGGGTGAGTTGAGGAATTGAATGAAATGGAATCCCTGTGCTGTAAATTTTTAGAGCTGTTTGTTACTCATCCAAGAGAGAAAACAGACCTTTGCATAGAATTGGCACAGGAGTTTGGCTAAAGACAATTTTGAAGTATACTCCTTGAATGAGTGCTGCTGGCAAAGCCTGAGTGAGATATATCTGCATTGAAGTTTCATGGTAAACAAGGCTGCCCTACACAAACATGGATAATGGTTCCCAGATGTTCCATCTGCAAGGAACCTTTACAACATAGGTGATATCTGAGGTCAAGAAACCCTTGCATTATGAACCATTTTCCAAGGAATACCTTCAGTTTACATTTACTTCTTACATGGACTTTATCAGACCTTGCAGCCATTATATTAGATTAGATTAAAGCTGAATAAGACTTTTGTTTCATTTCATATTCACTGCAAAGCTAAACATTAGGGGAGGTACATGACACCTGGGTCACCAAACATTGTCATAGATTTTGTTCTGTCCTTAGAAGTGGCAACCTTTTGCTGCCCTAGGAACTGAAGAAATCCACACAATGATGGCCAGAGGGAGGGAAAGATCACAATGACCTTGAACACCATGTCCCTATATTCATCTAGTTTTGCTGTTAAATCCTAGCCAAACCTGATGCTGCGAAGGGCAATATTTAGTTAGGACAAGCTCTAAAACAATGTTACTATGGGGACCTGAAGGGACAGCTGTTTTATTTCAACCCAGATCTTAGTCCCCCTGCATGAGATATCGAGGGGGGAAAGTTAAGCGTATAGCAGCCACTGGCTTCAAATTAAGTGGTAATGAATGCAGATTTCCATGAAGATTCCACGAGTTGGTAATTACAGTTTTATTGCAATTGGAAATGGTGAAATAAACTCAGTCTCCACCGTCCCATCCATGTAATTGATGAGTTAATTTGTCTTTAGCACTCTTGCTGTTCTAATATTTCTCCATTGATGCCATGAAAATTAATAGGATGCAAAATGTATAAGATTATACCCACCCAAAAGCCACGGTACTATACCGGAGAGGCATATTTATTTCATCTGCTGATGGTGCAGGGTCACCAGCATTTTCTTCTTCTTCTCCCCCACTCTTCTCAGTGACATTTTCAGACTTGACATTATATGACATTTTCAGTTTAATATTGCTAATACTCTGGCTGCAGAATTAAAAGTACACCCAGAGGAAGGGCTGAACTCAGGCACATCAGAAAAAAAATGTTGCTCAGGCTCTTTCCCTAACAAATATGTACATATAAACAGTTCTCCAAGCAAAAGTCTTTGTTCAGTTCACCACTACCACACCTTCTGATGCTACCATACTTGTTAGTGTGGTTCCTTCAGCCCAGTGGCCCCAGTTCCCATAAGAAGAAATGGATGCTTTAGCTGGAGATCCTGCATTGAGCAAGGGGTTGGACCAGATCGTCCATGAGATCCTTTTCCAACTCTATGTTTCTTTGATTCTATGTTCAAAGCAAACTCAACTAGTCTACTCTTCAAATGGCTAAAGTCTGCAAGAGACAGATGGAAATACTTGGTCTGACAGGTATCAGGCTTAATCTGGGTTATTCAGACAGTGGCAAAATGTGGTAGAAACAATATGTTGGGATGACTAACATATTTAAACGGACTGAACCATTCAGAGTACAGGGAGGGCAGGATCATCTTGAGGACTCCTTCCACCCACTGTGTGCCTAAACAAGTATTTAGATGAAAATCAGAAACCCTCTTCTGCATGGCTCAGCAACCTGAGCTGTGATGGGAGAAAATCTTTTTGAACATATTATTTGTTTGTTTGTTTGTTTATTGAATTTATATGCCGGCTTTTCTCCCAAGATGGGACCCAAGGGAGCTTCCAAAAGGTTAAAAAAATATAAAAGCATACAAACAATTAAAACATTAAAAGACACATAAAATTGTGAAACGGCAATAGATTTTTAAAATCAACTAATAAATAAGTACAAGATCTTCAGCTCACCCATTAAAGGCCTGCTTAAAAAGAGATGTCTTTGCCTGACTACTAAAGAAAAGCAGGGAGGGGATCAGCCTAGCTTCCCATGGAAGAGCGTTCCACAGGGTGGGAGCAGCCACTGAGAAGGTTCCCTTTTGTGTCCTTACCAGACAAGCCTGAGATGATGGCTGGGCCAAGGGAAATCCTTCCCCTGCAGATCTTGGAGTTCCAGCAGGTTCATATAAGGAGATACTTCTTTTTTTTATTTAACTTTTCATATTCATGCAGTTGAAAAATGCTCCTGAAAGTGGTTCATCTGGGTATATTGCTGATAGCCTTCTATGCTGATGTTAGGTATGTTTTAAAAAAAAAGTTATTGGGGAGTGGTGTTCTACTGAGGAGGAGGAAGGGAAGAAGAAGACAGACTACAACAAAAAAATTGAGTTGCCAACTGTAAAGAACTGTAAAAAGCTGCCATCTGTAAAGAAATATAAATCTGAAAAATTTATCCAAATCTGTTAAGTTAAAAAAAAAAAGTTTTCAGGGACCTAAAAATTCAAACTGATAAACAATTGGAACATACTGTATCTAAACAATTAATTCATTAGATATAACTATGACTGGGGGAGAATGTTTGGGTTATAGATATAACCATCCATTGAGACAGCAGAATTTAAGACCAGGAGATGGAAAACATTATGAATACTGAGACCTAGTAAGTGAGATCCAGCACCTCTGCTGGCTGGGGAGGCGGGCAATGGCGTGCTCAGGACAGCTTGCACTCCTTCTGACAGTGTCTTTTCAGTCCTTCTTACAACATGCCTTGGCTCAAGACAACAAAAGAAAACAATTGTGGTTCCAGTCATGACAGGTAATCTGGCAACATTTCTGGAATAGACTGTTTCTGAAACAGACTGTTTCAGATACCCTGAGTATGGAAGGTGACTGAAACTCAGACACATTGTTCAAAACTCTAGATGTGACCATATAATAAAGTCCTTGCTTTGGAGGTTTAGTTCTCTGTGCATGCCATCACAAAACATGGCTCTTGGTTAGCAACATGTCTTGTCTTGTAGGAAGAAGGTTAAGAAGAAGGTAGCATATAGTTTAGCCCTTAGTCAAAATACACAATAAAAACTATTCAACAAAATATTAGCAGCTGCAAATCTTAGAAGACTGAACCTACGTGCCATTTAATGCACTATTTGGGCCCTTTCCACGCGGGGGGCGTGAAACACGGGGAAACGGGGCGGCGCACGCGGAAACGGAGCTTACCTCAATCCGTCGCCATGGAGAGCAGCGCGCGTTTGCCACTCTACATGGCAGTGGCATCCGGCGGTGCCCGGCAGTGCCTGGTGGCGCCCAAAATGTCGGCTGGTGGCTTCTGGCGGCTCTCCGCCAATCGGAGAAGTGCGCCCCGGGCAGCTCTGCAGGGACGCGCTTGCGCACCCCTGCAATTCCACATGGGGCGCTGCGACAGGCTAGCGCATGCGTGTTTCATAAAGACCACATGAAATGTGGTCTTTATAAAACACGCGGTGCCACCCCCGCGGCTGCATGAGGGCGGTTTGAGGTGTGGAACCTCTACATTTCTAACCGCCCTAGCACACTCCACGGTGTGGACGACCTCCGGGTGAGGTCGTCCTACCCCGTGTCACCCCGTGTTTTTCCCCCGTGTGGAAAGGGCCTATGGCAACAGTAGTTTAGCTAACGTACACCTCTGAAATCTTTGAAAATATGATATAGTTTCATAGAATAAAAATATTCATGTCTTGAGATTCACTGTTACATGCATATTTCAAACTCTGAGAATCAAAATCTGTGTATAGAGATGGTATTAGCAGTGGAGTCAAAATATTTCTGACACTATGCTTCTTAACTTTTCTTATTTAAAAATATGATTGTTAAATGCTATTGTGGAAAGATCTATGTATTTTTAGTTATCACCCAGAGCATCTTTAATATAGTTCAGTGTATTTTCACAGCCTTTTATCTTACATGCCCAAAATATCCAGGCCTTTTCCGCGTGAATGGCACTCTCCTGCATCGTCCCATTGCAATCCTGACAGCACCTCTGCCAGGATGTGATCGTGTCCCCAATACTCCCCTCCACACCCGAGAGGCAGCCTGAGGAAGAGAGTATGAGGGACATGCTCCTTCCTTTCACACTGCAGCCAGTCTTCTTCTCATGTTACAGTGGGGAAGGAAGTGCATGACGATCTTTCTGGCCCTTCTGCATGGCCAGCTGCGACAGAATGCTCACACGATCAAAAGCCATTGGATATACCCTGTGATTGCACCGGTTGGTGACACGAAAAGTGTGGGACCACAATGATGTCATGAAGAAGCATTATTGCTGTCCCGGTCCTCTCACATCCCCATGCTAGGAGGATGCCATCTTGCATAATGGGCCTCAGATATATATGGGCAGATGTCATATACATAAAGGGGCTTTCTGTACTGCACTGTTACAGTACTGTTATTCAACTTTCAGCATCCTATGGAACCTGGGTTTTGCAGTTTACAGAGGGACATTTAGAATTCTCAGTCAGAGAACTTTTTGGCCTCAGTAAACTACAAAGCCCAGAATTCCACAAGATATTGAAAGTGGAATAATAGTACTATAACAGGTATTGGGATATTGGGAAAGGCCCAGTATCATGTATGATTTCCAGATCAAATTAAAAGCCATGGGTAATTTGCCTAATGTTCACAATTCCTGTGTGCAGGATGTAAATTTTCAACTATTTTATCCTATCATACAAGGATTAATAGTTTCCACAGTTTTCTCCCTGCTATGGGAAAAAAAATGAATACAGTGGGGTGGCCCAGACAAAAATTAAATTTTTCATGCAAAAAAAGACTTTCCTAAAATCCACATAGTGTCTTCTGCAAAATTGCTGGTTTCACTTTAACAATTTTGCACACAGAGAGAAATGTGACTCTCTAGTGAGGTATTTTGCATGAAAAACATGGTTTTGTTCAAAAATCCATAAGTATTTCCACACAGAATAATTTCCCAGAAGCACTTCAGGGTGTGTGAATGCTGAGCAAACGTGCATAGTTCTCACCACTATATTCGTTTTCCCAACCAGGTTTTCTGCATGTCAGGAAGCTCATTTTTCAGCCATGAAAATTATTATTATTATTATTACTACTACTACTACTACTACTACTACTACTATTATTTCCACTCCTACTTCTGGCATCTAGCTATGTCACAAACAAGTGGGGACCTCTCAAAACTAGTTGTGATGCATGATGAGATTTGCATTACATTTCCATTTTAGCTGTCTGTGCATATATTTGTGTCAGTTCTCTAATGTTGTTTCAGCTACATTTTAACATTCAAAAACCAAATAGCTGTTTTTCAATTATTAAAGCTTAATATCTGGAAAAAAAAAAAAACTGGTGTTGAATGTTTGACAGATATAGCTGGTAGATCAAAGAAGATGAGCAAAATCCAAAATAGTCTTGGGTAATCAATCCTTGACATATAATATTACACTTCTGATTAGACTACAGCAGGAATACTGTTATTCAATTAGAAAGCATTGGAGGAACTTGACTCAAGAAATGAAACTTTAAAAAAGAACTAAGAAAGATAGAGTATTCATTTTAATGCTTTCAATTTGCTCTTTTTTTCTTTTTAGTGATGATTTTCTGAGGTAATAAAACTGACAGAATTTGGGACAGACTGCATATAAGGAAAGGACCAGAAGAGAATGAATAAGTACAGGGTCCATGTGTGGGATTTTGGCATCATGTTCCTTTTTATTCCACCATATTTCTGAAATTTGAAACAGTGGGAGTCATTCTTTGTAATCTAAAAAATGCATTGCTACTTAATGGTACAATACCAGAAATGTATTATAATGTACTATAAAATTGTATTATGAAATATAATGTATTATAAAATTCACAATACAAGGATAAGGACCTGAATTCTATTGGTTAATTCCAACTTTACTAAACTCAACTGCTAAATGGTATATCAGTAAATGCTATCGATTCAATTGGTCTACCGCAGTGGTTCTCAACCTGTGGGTCCCCAGATGTTTTTGGACTTCAGCTCCCAGAAGCCCTGAGCATTGACAATAGTGGCTGGGGCTTCTGGGAGCTGAAGTCCACAAATATCTGGGGACCCACAGGTTGAGAACCACTGGTCTACCGTATTTGGTATTACAATAGGATTCGTACCATAGTATCTTAAAAGATGTTTAGAAAATACTATGGTAAAATGGTTGAGCCTAATAAGTTGGTATCCAAAATTAAATCCTTCAGATGTCAGCAAATGCACTCTATAGCATCTCCACTGTATTAGGCACAAATAAGTGAACCATCTTCAAGAATAGGAAAGGGACAGCCTTAACCAGGGTAGAATAGTTGTTCCACCAAAGGCTATTGCTCCATGACATTGTGGCTAAAGAAGAAAGAGGAGGGAAATACTCTCTGGATGCTGCATCCTTTGACCAAGAAGCTCCAGCCACAATTCCAAATGGCTACTAGAAATTTTATCTATTTCCTATTTTGATTTTCCATGAGAGCCAGCATTCACTTGTTCATCTCTCAGAATAATGTTATATCATCTCATTCCAGGGAAAACAAAATAGTGGCTTCCAGGCAGGCCTGCTGATCTCATCTCCACTGCCATCATCTCTCCTTCTGCTCCTGAATACTGTAGAGAAGACTATAGCTATGGGGGAGGCAAAATGAGGGCATTCCCCCTCCAAATCATCATCATCATCATCATCATCATCATCATCATTCTGGATTGTCAAAAAAACAAAACAAATCCTCTCCCATCTGTAGTGAGAACATCATCTGAATAATTCAAATATCCATGAATCACTTTTCTCAGCAGCTTTCTTGTACGCTACCTTAAGTTTCCTGTTGGGATATAAATTAGATTTAATTAAATTAAATTAATACATATTTAAATAGTGGCTTTGGTCCTCAAAAAAATCATTGTATTCTGAGTGGAAAGATAACTCAAATGGTGTGTAAATCTGAAAATAAATATGTGTTATGTAATATAATGTTTGATTTATAAGCAAATGAATATATAATGCCCTTAATACAGGTGTTTGAAACTATTACACAAGCAGATCTTACTATCAAATCTAAACAAGTGTGGTAAGTTGTCTGGGCTATAGAGTGGGAAATGATCACACCTGTCCTTTGATGGAGCAAATAAAGGACATCCTGAAGAGGGAATGTCTCAAAATCAAAAAAACACGCTGGATGGTTTTCAGATTTAGCTAGTAGTTATGCAAACATGTGTCTCACATTTAGACAACAGCAGTTCCTCTAATTTAGTTAACTCTAAGTGAAAATCTTGGCAATTTAGCTCTAGCAGGCCTGAACAGTGAACTGATACCAATCCAAACAATATTGTGCAGGAGACATTCTTATTTGTAAATTTATACAAAATTTTAATAACCCTTAGCTTCCAAATGCATAGATTCTCTACAGTCGTGAGGCTGAACTTCAATCTGTTTTGCAAAAATTGCAGTGGTGAGAACAGGATTGGTATTTTGAAATTCAAATGTTGAATCCTGACAAAGTGCTATTTCAGCTGGAGTATACAAGGAGTATTGCACAGCTGGAAACAAACTCCTCTGGGCACACTACTTAGCTGTTGGTCATGCTAGGGAACTTCATTCATTTGACTTCTTTTCATCTGCTGTCATTTGCCTTCTAAGGTAGATTTCCACCTGCCAATTCTCTTGGCTTCTGAAAAACAGGAAACACTTTGGTAAATAAGTACAATTTATAGAAAGGTTTCTAAAGGGATAATTAAACATTATGAGAAACTTGGAAGTGTGTGGATAGTGTCCATTGTCTTCATCCTAATGTTGAGAGCCCTATGAAGGTATCATCCTTAAGCAGTGAACTATACGCAGGTATAGGACGGTACCATGTATTCCCTGGCAGAAGTCATGCATACTGTGTAGCCCTGCCCTACTAGGCATCTGTGTTTATAGTATGAACATCAGTAAGGAGAACCTCTGCAAGACTCTGAATCATGTGGTAACCTCACTGCAAAGGCTTCTCCTTTCAGATGCCTGTATTATAAATGTGAATGTCTGTGGATGCTTGACATCATGGATATGGCTACCTGGCACAACTTTATCCTGCTTTTCTGGTGAGTTACGTATTCACAGAACTTGAAAAAGTTACATTTGGGGACTATAATTCCCAGAATTCACCACTTAGCATGACCCTGCTGGCTGAGAAATTCTGAGAATTGTGGTCCCCAAAATTGACTTTTCCTGTTTATAAGTAACATGCAACATGCGGATATGACATGACCATCTCCCACCTCACACTACTATCTGGCAGTCATGGAAATGAGGCAGTGCAGCAATGAATTCCTATCGCATTTACAGTGAACTAGAAACATGGAAAATGGTATTTTCCTATTTCTTTTCTAACATGTAGCTAAGCCCTACAGGGAAGGATATTTGACTGAAAGAAGAATAGAGATGGAAAGAATATTTGAAAATATACCCCCAAAATGCTGAAATAATGTGTTTCTCAAGTGTCAGGAAATACTGATGAGAATCTGGGACTGACAAGAATCTTCAGAGTTTGGGATTATGTGTAAAATTTGAACTTTTGGGGGGAATTTTTCTGTTGTTGTTGTTCAGAAAATAATTTCTGTATTAAAAAAATGTGAATTTTGTGCAGATTGGGCCAAGCTACAGCTTTTTCTGGTCAGAGAAAAATATATTTCTGCACAGAAATATTACTTGCTTTAAGGAAACTGTTGTTACCTGTGCAGAAAATGCTGTTTTCTGCACATAGAAAAAGCCGTGTGTGAAATTTGCATTGAATAGGGCTTGAACTATGAATAGTCTTGGGCCCTTTCCACACCAAAGCTCAATAGCATGTTGTTCTGTTACAATCCAGCATTGCCATTTTCATGATGCTGTTGGGTTACGAATGCTCTCTTCCACACCTTTCCACCTCAAGCAGATCAGTAGCATTATTGCCACCAGTGTTCCTTCCACACTAAATATCATTGGTCATGCTCTTTCCTCACCTTCACCCTTCCTCACTGCTTCTACTTGGTCAGGGTTTTTTAGGGAGAGGGAGCTGTACTAGCGTAGCAATGTTGTAATGGCATGACATGCCAGTACACTGTTGCACTTTTGTTCTGTAATGCTTAAAAATGTAGTAAAAAAATAATAATAAAATGTTTTAACTCAAAGGAGAAATTTAAAATAGACACAGAGAGGTGATAGATTTTGAAGTTACCATGCCGTGGGAGTTGCTGAGGGAGGGACAAGCTTGGCACACCCACAGACCACCCCCTCCTGGATCTTCAATGACAAGAAGTGCTATCAAACGCTATTACTGTATCGCACTGAGCTGGCTGATGGGATTGAAGTGCTAAAGGAGGCTCTTAACCGATTTTTTTTCTGAAAATGATACGAGGCAGTTTTGCAATGCTTTGGGATGGGATAGCAGCTGATAGCGATGATGTTGCATGGTAGCATGACTCCTGGACTGGAAACAACCAGCCGCTGTTGCAGGATAGTGATCTCATTTGGAAATGATCTTTGAAAAGTGTGCAGTTTTAATCACTTTCTTGCAGTGGGAAGACCATTGTTAAAAAAATTTATTGCTTCCTTCAAAAAGAATTTTTTTTAAAAAAAACAAAAAGTCAAGATTCCTAAAGGACAATCTAGCAATGTCACATGGGATGGGAAGAAGATAAGGAAAGGAAAAAGAGGACAAAGAGGGCGGAATAGTGAGGCATTGCTATCATTTGTATTTAAGGCACAAGGCAGCATAATTTATTCAAGGATTACTTTGCCTTCATTGGAAGGACAATGCAGCACCTAGGAAGCCATGCTGTTACCAGCCTCCAGGCTTTAAAATACCTTTAGGAAAAGTTTATTCTGTCTAATTTAGCAAATCAGAATATATTATGAAGAGGGTTAACAGATGTCTACTCTTAATCCCCAATTAAATAGTTGTCCTTTGCCACCAAAACTAACATTACCCCCTCTCACACAGACAGAGATACTAATATGCAATCCCACACTTCAGAATCATTCAATAGTCTCACTATAGTCCCACGCAGCCCACACAGAACAAAGTGTGCACAAACACAAGTTCCACCCTCCAATTCACCATGCACTCAGCTCCAATCTTCAACTTTGACCACTGAGCCACAAGGTCTGGGAAGAAGTCAAAAGCATGTCCAGCTGAATGTGCTCACAGACTCACTCCAGAAATCTGACCCCTGAAAAGGCAGAGTTCTTGAAAGGGAGAGTCAGGCTTGGAAGCATGTTCACCTATATGTGCTTGTTGTTGTTTTTTTTGTTGTTGTGTTCCTTCAGGTCATTTCTGACTTATGGCAACCCAAAGGCCTACCTATCTGGGGCCAAGAGTGTGTGACATACCCAAAGTCACCCAGTGGGTTTCCATGGTCAAGAGGGGTATCGAACTCTGGTCTCCAGGGTTGTAGTCCAATGCTCAGTGCTCAAACTACAACATGACATTGGCTGTCACCAGAAAAACCGCTCCTCTAAATCAGAATGGGCAGGGCTTGGGGGCCACTCTGATCCCTCTACAAAACCCTGAAGGGATCTCCCCTCAAAAATATATTTTTTAAATGAATCCCTTTTTAAAAAACTTAAAATGCTTCCTGTGATCCTAAGGGCTTTGTGGAAATATTTAACATTGCTTTTGGACTCATACGCTGATTCACATCCAGGCAAGGCTTTTATTTAGACAAGAAGTAAACCTGGAGGTTTACTTCCTGATTAAATAAAGGCTTCTTCTGTGTCTCACACAGTTTGGAGGGAAAACAAAATTCTCCCCAAACTCTCAAAAGGATGTAGGGGGCATTTTTAGTTTTAAATTATTTAAAAATTGGGGACAGCTCTTGTAGGCCACATGAAACCTTTGTGACACATTTTGGTGTATGGCTTTGGCCATTTCTGCACTACACTGTGATAGTGCTATTATTCCATTTTCAACATCCTGTGGAATCCTGGAGTTGATAGTTTAGGGAGGGGCACTTAGAATTCTCAGCCAAAGCTCTTTGGCTTCAATAAACTACAAACCCCAGAATTTCATAGGATGTTGAAAGTGGAATAATAGCACTATAACAGTGTAGTGCAGAAATGGCTCATGTTAATTCTGCCATCTTCTCCCCATGTACTCATTGAACTTTGTATGTGAGAAATGAAAAGAGGACCTTCTCTATCTGTGGAGGCTCTGGTCAAGATCACAGAACTGTAGATGGATAACTGTTTATATAAACCTCCACTGACAGGAGAAGGTTCTTCTTTGGAGATATCATTTTCCATGTGTAGAAAGCAGGAAGAATAGGTTAGGGTAGGATATTCATCCCTCATTTCTTCGTGTATAGAGCTTACTCATAAGGAGAAAACACAAATAGAATTATACAGGAGCTACAGTACAATAGGGCTATATAGTAAGAAAGGATAATAGTTATCCCTATTTTGCAGGCAAGGAGAAATGAGTGAATGATTCAAGTTAACACAATTAGTCATGTTAAGTAGAGGTGACATTATTCCTACTACAGTCTTCCTGAAAATACTGCTGTACCTATATTGTGAAAGAAATAAGCAATGGCCTTGTTCCCATTATCTCTGTATCCTTGTGTTTCATTATATCCTTACTGTTGATCTTGACTTCTGCAGCTTGAAAACCTTTAGCTGCCAGAGAGTCTTTTTATTTCCCTTGCAGTGAGTCCATACATTCACCATTTTGGTTCCACAGTCCTAGAACTCCCTCCTAGAACACCTAGGTGGTGCCATCTCCTAAGAATAAATCTCATTCTGTGAAGTCTTTGCCTTAACCCTTTCATCCCAACCAGTTACAAACTGTAATCTGAAAGAAGGCTAAAGCTGCAGTCCTATACCTACTTTCCTTGGAAGCAGTCAGGCACAAGGATTATCTCCCCATTCCTAGAGTACAGACATTAATGAGTGGGTCAGAGCATGCACAGTGATCTCATTTCACTACTGGAATGCTGTCAATGTAGAGTGTCACATTGTTTTCAATGTTTTTGTTTTAGACACTTTGGGGCCATTTTGGGAGGTTGTGGTGCAACAAGGAAAATTGTCACATATTGGAACATTTTTGAGGGGTTTTGGAGACAAATATAGGGTGGAAAAAATAAGCCAGAAAGTTTTAGTTAAATTGAAGGTCTGGGACATTAGAAAGTGTGTTCAGGGAGGGCTTGGGACAGTGAAAAGGGGAAGGGTTGGGACCATATGCAGCTTAGTTTCCCCACCCTTGCTCTAGAATCTGGAATAGAGAACTTTTAGATCCTACAGTGTAACTTGTACTGCAGGCCTATAACTAGAAATATCCCCTTTAAAGGACAATAAGTATAAGAATTGGGTCTGTTGTTGTCGATGATGATGCTATTTTTATTTCAGCTTTTTTTCCTAGCTCTGGATTCAAAGCAGCTTACAAAAAATTAAGCACCTTGTTTAAAATTTGCAACATACAAAGTTAAAATGAGATTAAACAACCAAAAAAAATTAGAAGCATCATTAAACACACACACACAGAGAGAGAGAGAGAGCGAGCAGCAGCAGCAATTAGCAAGATCCAGTGCATTGTTCAGGTGACAGAAGCCTTATACAGTCACTCATCAAATGTCTGTGAGAAAAGAGAAGTCTTTACTTGTCTGCAAAAAGAAAGTAAGGAGGGTGCCTGCCTACCTTCTTTGGGAATGGAGTTTCACCACCTGGGGGCAGCCATTGAAATGGTCCTCTCCCATGGTCCCACCAGATGTACCTGTGAGGGTGGTAAGATAGAGGCCATTTTCACACTAGGCTGTTATAGTGCTATTATTCCACTTTCAACATCCTCTGGAATCCTGGGATTTGCAGTTTAGGGGGGCTCAGATCCCTCCCTAAACTGCAAACTCCAGGATTCTAAAGGATGTTGAAAGTAGACTAATAGTGCTACAACAGCCTAGTGTGGAAATGGCCAGAGAATGTTTTTTGTATTTGGTGATTCAGTGACAAAGTAGTGGAAACCGAAGGAACTGCCGATAAGATCCAACCAAACCTATATAATACCAATACCATACATCAGTTTCTTTTGAAATCAGATGAAATTAGACTTATAGAATGCACTACCAGAGTTAGGGGGAAAAAAATAAACCTCACAGTGGCAGACACACTAGGGAGATGTGAGAAACTTGCTCTGTTGACTTTTTTTTTTGGTATAGTCTTACCTAATTCTCCACATACACACATCAAACTGAATATGGAACCAAATGCAATTTGAAGTTGGAAATCTGTATGTTTCCAGACTTGCAGTGCATTCTGAGGGAGAGAGAGAGACATTTTCAACAACACACACAAATTTGAAAGTTATACTTTGCATAACATGTTTTTGCGCCTTTCTAAAATGCAAGCCAAATGCTTTAGTCAATAGGGTTATGCATCCATTCATGGGTCAAAGTAACTATTCTTTTGAAAAATGCACAGAACAGTCACAGAATCTTTTTCTTTCTCTTAAGAGGAAAAAGTCCATATGGATGA
Organism: Iguana delicatissima; assembly: GCA_948472985.1. Lineage (NCBI taxonomy): Eukaryota > Metazoa > Chordata > Lepidosauria > Squamata > Iguanidae > Iguana > Iguana delicatissima. The sequence continues at coordinate 197,412 of CAOKZL010001759.1, read as the reverse complement.
TGTCCAAATGAGTCTTGGAGGCAGAAAAAGGAAGAGGTCAATAGGAATGGATTTGACTGACCTGTCAATGCCAAGATAATGTATAAATCCTACAAGTTAGGTGTGGAGCCTTAGAAGCAGACCTCCAATAAGCATAACCAATGCCATATAATCCAATTGTGTTATTTTCTTGTTCCTATTCTTGGTACGTCAGTGTCCTATTTTGTCTCTGTTGTGCTTTTAGAGCAGGAGAGGGCAAATGTGGACGGCTGGGGGCAGCATTAGCCCCTGAGAAGACTTTGCAGGGCTACACGGTTCTACCATGCACCCCCCTACCAACTCCCCCACTTCCCCTGGAAGGCTCTCTAGAGGTTGTAGGGGAAGCATATTTGTCATGTTTATAGGCCTCCTTAGGCTGTTTTAGGTCCAGAAGAGGCTTGTATTTTCAAAACAGGAAGAGACAAGAAATTGCTCATGGTTTACTCCCAGTTTTTAAAAAGGTCTTTCCTGGGCCTAAAATGACCCAGGAAGCCTAAAACACGGCCAAAGTACCCCATGGCCCCTTGAAGCCATTCAAGGCTAAAAATGGACCCTCCCAGTAAACCCTGGGGGCCACAGAAAGAGTCCCAGGGGCTACATATGGCATGCAAGCTGCCCTTTGCCTGCCCCTCTTTTAAAGGCTGGTATGTTCATAGGCCATACATGTAAAAGATCTCAAAAGGTTACCCTCCTCTTGCAAGCCTCTTCTTTGAGCTAAAATTTCCCACTGATTTACAGAGGCACTGGTGTCTCCTGTAGACTTCTAAGTCACCCCTGTTTTGGGGCGACAGGTGTATATCATCAATTTCATGAACAGAATATCTACTATGGGCATTTGAGAATTTAGAAGTGTTCCATTAATGTTATAAAGTAAAATCCAAAATCCAGAGGGCCAATGATACATTCATTAGCACTGATTACAATTCCACAGTAGTATACAAGCATTTGAATTCTCCAGATCTGTTTATCAGGCTAGGTGGTAAAGAAAATGAAATCTGGCTGGGGTCATGGAGAAAGGGCAGAATTGCTATCAAATGCTTTCTTTCTCAGTGCAGTGCTGGAAGAGGCCAGCTGCACTACAGAAGGAAAGAGCATGTTCTGAGGAGAGCGTTTGGGACATACTTGCTTCCCAGCAATGGCAATCCCAGCAACGGCATTGCTGGGATGATACCGAGAAGTCACAGGATGTAGGTGTGATGTGGAAAGGGCCTCAGAACAATTGTTTTAATTTAGTTTGACTTTCCTTTCTGTTTATTGCAGGGATAGGGAAAGTGTGGCTCTCTAGATTCTGTTGGATTGCAGCTCCTAGCATTCCTTACTACTGCAACTGTTGGGTGGGGTGCTGGGAGCTGCCATCCAACAACATCTGAAGTACTACACTTTTCTCACCCCTTAGTTTATTATGAGTCACTAATTACCAGCTGATAGAAAATAGAACCTTTTTTTTTTCTGTTCTAGTTTCTACTGGATATTTCCAAGGGAATTTCTGAGACATCTTTTCAACTTTATTAGAAGTTCAAAATTAATTATTTTTCTCCTGCATCTACAGAAGTCCATTTTCTGAGGGACAGAGGTGATAACTGCATCTCATCTTAGAACCCGCAACAATAGTAAACACAATGGCCAATAATCTGCTTCATGCTGTGTTTATTTTATTTCTGAACTCTTATAATGTTAAGCTCTGGCTATCCACTAAAAATAGTGCTCAGTAACAAAACAAATCAATTAAAATGTAATGAAAAACACATCAATTAGAAGAAGGAAAAAGCACCCACCAGTTAAAAGCACCCATTTACATCAGCCCACAGATCAGCTTAAACACCATAAATTTGTTTGAATAAAAGTGTCTATGCCTTCTGGTGAAAGGAAAACAATCCTTTGACAGGGATTTCCAGAGCCTTTGAGCAACTACTCGATTTGCCTTTTCCTCCTAAAAGGGCCTTCATTGCTGGAAGGCCTTCTATTTATGCTTTCCAGTTCAAAGCATAAAATGTATACTAAGCTACAGCTTTCAAAATCTCAGTCTTCTTATTTCACAAAGCTACAGAATCCTGCCCATTCTCTCTGATTAGCCTTATTAATTTATCTTTGATATGCTCCAGGCAGCATACTTGGCTCTCTGTACCCCATTTGAGATAAGCTACACTCAGAGAGAGCAACTGGCCCAAGATCATCCCTGTCTAAATTGGGACAAATATCTGGATCACCTAAGTCTAAATGCAACATTTTAACCATATCTGTTGTCTCTAACTTAGGTCATTACCATCTAACATCAGTCTGTTGAAGTAAAAGCAAGTAAAAGTTGGATCTGATTTTCCCTGCTGACTCTAACCATGACACTGTACCACCTGCTGTTCCCATACCCCTTCTTTCCCTCACCTATACATATTCCAACCAAAAGTACCTTTCTTGTAGAGAATCCTATTTAAAATTAACTAATATATTACATGAGCAAGAGGCTCCAGCTTCATATAACCGGAGCTGGGGAGGGGGTGGACTGAAGGAATGAAGTTTTCTGTCAGTTTTGGTGTACTACAACAAAGTCAGTACTTTAATCTGTGAAATGTTATAGGAGTGCAGCACAAGAGAGAACAGAATGGTATTACTCTCTTGGGCCATTTCCCCACTACGCTCTTATAGCGCAATTATTCCACTTTCAACATCCTATGGAATCCTGGACTTTGCAGTTTAGGGAGGGGCTAGCTGGCCCCTCCCTAAACTGCAAACCCCAGGATTCCATAGGATGTTGAAAGTGGAATAATCACGTTATAAGAGCGTAGTGCGGAAATTATGGGGATGTAGCAACCAGCCTGGCCCCAAAGTGGGGAATCATAGTTACACATTAAAACATGAAGCCATCCAAAATATTTTGCTTCCAGAGGTGAAGACCCAGAAATCACATTCTGCCTAGCACATCTACAAAAGGAGTTGAATTCTACATTGTTAATGATACAGAGTTCTCCACAACACTTAAAGCAGAAGGCTAATTTTGGAAGGCCAGGTGAGTTGTGTGACATGTACAGTTATCCCTTCACATTCACGTATTTAACTTTCACAGATCTGATTGTTGGTTATCTGATTATTGGTGGATTATTAAATCTGATTATCTGGCTATAGGAGTATTATTTGCCACCACTTCTGCTGCTCCCCCGTGCTAGTCTTAATAGGGACTTATAAGTCTCACCTCATATTCATATTCTCTCTGAAAGCCTTGAGAGACTGAGAGAGCCCGTGAGAGACTGCAAAAGTGAGGTGAGGTGTGTAAGTATCTATTAAAAATGGCATAGGGCAGCAGCAGAAGTGGTGTTAAGCCCTGCTGGCCACTCATTTCTGCCTTGTCAAGTAATCGCACCACCTTGAAGGCAGAACCAAGTAGCTGGCTTGCTTCCTCATGAGGGATTCACCTATATTGTGTACATTCACTACTTTAGTGGTGGCCCTACACTTTACCCCCATGAATGTGGAGGGATGACTTATACATCTCTGTCCTTTGAGACAGACAAACTAGGAAAGAGTTCCTGAGCTTGTCCCTCCTGCCACTCGATCTGTTACCTGAAGCTAGGAGAAAGGGCTTTTTCAGATTTCAAATCATAGCCATGCTCTCTGGAAGATTCAGGGAAATGTCATTCATAAAATAACTTTCCCAAGATTTACCTGAAGTGCTTATCTCATTATGCTTAGTGGTATAAGGGGCCCCTGTCTAATGTGTTGAAGGTCATACTTTCAATTAGTGATAGTCAAAATGAGTCCCATCTAGGAGAAAAGTGGGATATAAATCCAATAAATAAATACCCTCAGCTAAAAGGGACTGGTAGCAAGCAGGTGATGAGAAGCATCTCTGCCTGAGACTTCAAATAGTCTCTTCCAGTCAGAGGGACCAATGATCTGACCTAGTATAAAGCATGCCCTTATGCCAGTGGTTCTCAACCTGTGGTTCCCCAGATGTTTTTGGACTTCAGTTCCCAGAAGCCCTGAGCATTGACCATAGTGACTGGGGCTTCTGGGAGCTGAAGTCCACAAACATCTGGGGAACCACAGGTTGAGAACCACTGCCTTATGCCATTCTAATTTCTCACTCTGTGCCCCTAGCCAGTTGTACAGATGGACAAAAGAGAACTCTAGTTCTCCACAGAAATATGGTTTGGCCTAAGAAGTTTGTTGAATGCGTATCTGAGCTGACACACCACCACACAAAATTGGCCCAACACAGAAAGCCTTCAGAAGGTAATAAATAAACAAGACCAGGTCTTCCAATTATTGACTTCAAGCCCACTCTGCCAAATGTCATTGCTTTCCCCTTTTCCAGGCATGCATGGAAAAAATGGAGAAGCTGGCTGGTGCATATAAGAGCAAGTCTAGCATTACTAATGCAGCTATATAAATAATATCAGGCATGAAGCTCATTTCTATTTTCTTTGCTGCACGGTCGTTTTAATGATTATGTTGTGTACACTGTGGAGGAGAAGCTTCAAAAACTCCCATTTTCTCATGATTTTACTGAGCATTCAAGTGTATATAATAGCTGTTTTTGCCCCATAGCATCTGTCTGCTGTTCTCTTCCATATATATATCCCCCTCTTTTCTAAATGTAATCTTCTTTTGGTATATAGAATTCCATCTATTTTCATTGCCTTTCAGCTTTCCCAGCCATTCTAATAATTGTAGCTAAGAAGATGTGTGTGAGGGGATTTGTTCAACCAGGAGCTAATATTATGCTTGTCTCTTCACATGGCTCTGATGTCCATGTCTAGCTTTGCATTAATTAACAGAAATATAAAATGGAAGGTAGGAGGAAACGGGGTGGTTCTATGAATAAGGACCTCCTCAAAGTTCTCATTATATAAAATAAATAACTATCATTTAAGGCGATCCTGTTCTCTCCAGATCAGAGTGTCTAGAAATTGTCAGGGATTCTAAATGAGTGCTTTTTCTTCTTGAATGCAGCAAGTAATTCCAGTACTTTTCTTCTTGCTGCATGAAAGTCTTTCAAACCCACACAGTTTTTAAAGGATATTTGCAATTCGAGATTTATTCTGCATAAAATTCACACAGGCTTGATTTGTGCAGTAAACAGCATTTTCTGCATGGAAAATAAAATTTCAATTCAGAAAGATTAATTTAATTACAAATTAGTTTAATACTGTTTTAATACTATTAATTACTTTAATGCTGTTTCCTGTGCAGAAAATTCTGTTTTTAATGCAAATCAACCATGTGAAAATTTTACATAGAACAAATTCCCAATTACAGCTTCTTTTCTGACTAAAACACACCATTTTCTGCAGAGAAATTATTTATGTGCTGAAATTTTATTTTCCAGGGAAAAATGATGTTTCCTGGGATGAAAATACTGTTTTCTGCATAAAACAATCACATACAAAATTTTGCACAGATCAAGTTCTAAACTATGAAAATTCTCAACTGGGTTTCTCAACCCCTGAAAAACATGTTGTTGACCATTTTTTGGAATATTTGTTAGTATTCTTCCCTTCCCTGTTTTTTGGTGGCTCTGAGTGGGGCTTTCAATTGTCTACAAATATTATACTCAACACAGTTTTTTTCTTCCTTCATATCCCACCTGCTATCTGAACTTTTCTTACTATACCAGGACAAAGAAATAGAGAGGCCTCGTGTTGTCTTTACATCCCTGTTTCTGTTCCTCTTTTTGTGAAGTGACAAGAGAAGAAGTAGACACTCTACCCTATGACCTCAAAGGAACTTTATGAAATAGGCACTCCTTTACAGTATAGTGAATTGTTGTGAACAAATTACATCTGCAGATCTGATAGTGGACATGGTCCCTGAAAGATTCTTTGGACTGAGTCCAGTGTAGGAAGTTGCGCCCCCTCTACTCACATGCTAACGCCATTTCCACACTAGACTCTTATAGTGCTATTATTCCATTTTCAACATCCTATGGAATCGTGGGCCCCTCTCTAAACTGCAAACCCTGGGATTCCATAGGATGTTGAAAGTGGAATAATACCACTATAACAGTCTAGTGCAGAAATGGCCTAACACAGGGGAGAGAGAGAGAGAGACTTTTCCTAATGTTTGAAAAGTCCAATATTCACTTCTCTGGTGTCTGGGGAGGAGAGGAATGGAGTAAACATCTTTTCAGCTTCTCAAATATAAACAAAAATCTGTATACTAATTGAAATGCATTCTGCAAATGGCCATTTTCAGCATAACTTGTATTTATATCTTTGAAAAGATTAAGCAAGAATTACAGGTCCCTTAAAAGCAGAACAAAGGAACCAAAGACAGATGTCTTATGCTGAGATTTACATCAACTGTTCTTGTTCTTTGCAAGGAATTCTGGATGTAAGAAAGCAATGCTCTTAAAAGGTAATCCTTCTCCCCCACATATTGGTCAAAATATTGAATTTAAATAAGCTGAAATATCTTCTACATTTCATTATCCATTAGATTGATGCAAGAAGAATTTACAAAATGGAAACTTATTAATAAGTTCCATTTTACTATCACTAGTCCTTTTCCCTAATGAGTGAAAAAAATGTGCCCATTAACTATTGTTTACTATTTCATGTCTTGTTGTAGAGCTGAAGATGATGTTTCTATGCTAAATACTGAGAACTAAGTTCCACTGAAAGCATTGGTACTGCATAACATTAACCACTTAAGTTCCTTTGATTCCAGTGGGAATTGCAAAGCATTGCCTTTCTTAGTGGAAAGTTCCAAGAGGCCATAATCCAGAGGAAAGTACATATAGACTGACTTTTGGAATGAGAGTTAGTGCAGCTTTATCCACAGAAATGCATATCATAAGGTATTCTGAGGCTCTCACTTGCATTACAAAAGAAACTAGCTCTTGAAAATGTAATTCTTCTCATGACAGCTATCAGGATCCCCCATGCATCATGTTTAGCTGCTATGTTGGCTGGGTGAGTCTGAGCATTGTAGTCTAAAAAGTAATCTTTCTAAACTCTGAAATGAAGCTGTGGTGTAAAAGAGTATTCATCTGGAATATTGTGTCCAGTTCTGGGCACCTCAATTCAAGAAGAATATCGACAAGCTAGAGCATGTCCAGAGGTGGGCAACCAAAATGGTGAAGGGGCTGGAAGCCATGCCCTATGAAGAGTGGTTTAGGGAGATGGGTATGTTTAGTCTGTAAAAGAGAAGGTTAAGAGGGGACATGACAGCCATGTTTAAATGGAGATGTCATATTGAGGAGGGAGCAGTCTTGTTTTCCACTGCTCTAGAGACTAGGATAAGGAGCAACGGATTCAAGCTGCAGGAAAGGAGATTCTACCTGAACCTCAGGAAGAACTTCTTGATGGTCAGAGCTGTCCAGCAGTGGAATATGCTGCATCAGAGTGTGGTGGAGTCTCTTTCTTTGGAGGTTTTTAAACAGAGTCTGGATGGCCATCTGTTGGGAATGCTTTGATGAGTGTTTCTGCATAGCAAGTGGTTGGACTGGATGGCCCTAGTGGTCTCTTCCAACTCTATGATTCTATGATTCTCATATAATAGATGTAAAAAAACAAATTCCAACTGTTTGATTATAAGCCCTTATGCATACCTTCAATAGACTCACTGGATTGCAATCATTCATGCGCATAAAGAAGACACCAAGGCCTAAATCTAGTTGCTAATCCCAAGAAGACTAGACCCGTTGAATTAATGGTATATACACAAATGTTGACTTACCCTTCAGTGATTGGTTCAGTGAGTCTTCTCTAGTTGTGGCGAGCAACTAGATTTAAGACCAACACAGGGAGCAGAGATAGTCCTGTTTTATCAAAGTATTGGGACACACTTGCACACAACTGGAGAGTACACATTGTGATGAATTTTTTGGTAGAATTACTTTTAAAAAAATGGCTCAAAGTGAGTGATGAAAAGTCAAATGCCACAAAACAAGCTTTTCTACAATAATAGAAAAACTAGACTTTAAAAGTATCCATGTTTTAATGGAAAGCAATGTCTTACATGGCATGGCAATCTATCACACTATGTCATCTTTCATTTACTAGTCCCTGCTACAAAAAGTAGAGGAAGGGAAAGACCTTGACCATCATACCATTGAGCTGGCCAAGGAGGGGAAAAAATCTTTTGGTTGCAAACAAAAATGAGCAGTTCATGAACACAAAGAACATGAAGGTTGCCTGAGCAAACCTGTTTGTGGAATATCTGCAAATGGCAAATCCATTTATCAAAAGGATGGGCAGTTTACAAACTACACACAAACAGAAGACGAGATGAATTTGTTTGACAATACTGTTGGCAATGAATAATTGGAATGAGTCAAGAGAACAAAGGGTGTAGACTTCAATGAAGTTTTCAATACAATGCTGCTATCTTCTTCCCTCTGCCTCCATTCCCAAAGACAAAGTCATACGTTGTTTTAAATGTTTGTGAACAAGAGTGAATGGTACAGTACTGTGGGCTTTCGAAACTGTGATAGGCAAGGTTGCCAACATTTTAGTAAGTTCAGAACTGGGAATACTCTTAGAAAACAGATTGTACTGAGTCACAGGGCTGACACTTTTGGCGTAGTATTCTTTGCACTGTACAATATATTTTTTCTCAGGACGTGAATTTGCAATCTTATTCATGCAAAACATGTGCTTACCTATTGAGTTACAACTCTACTCCTTAGCCCTGGGATGACCAAGTTTAGGAATTGTATCTTCTGAAGTAAACAAGTGGGGAGGGGGCATAGGTGGTACACCCACCCTACCTTAGACAGTGCCAGAGATGCTCTCCAGGGCAATCAACAATCTGAGGAAGGACTTCTTGCCAGCTTTACTAACATTCCTATTTTGAGGAACAAAGTAATTGAGCAGTGGGTTGACAGCAAGATATGGCATGACACAAAAGTTATACTGGATACATCCAAAATTAAGTTGCAGGTGTATGGTACTGATGTTGACAAACTTGTTTAGTATGCTATTATTTACAGATACAAAGTGGAATCGTCTTTGAAGTTCTGCACATATATTGAAAAATAAGGTCTGTCATGTGATGCTTGGCTGCATTATGAATTGAGTAGCACTTCACCAAGATATTAATTTCTGACTCCAGATTGTAAATTGTCTTCTGAAACCATAGTTCAGCAGATCAGGTGCCCAAAGGCAAGTGGTTTGTTTGTTTTTTTACTTGCTAGTTCAGAAATTCTTTGAAGTTAGCCTGCTTAGTCTCGACCAATCTTTTTTGCTGTGACTGGATCACCAAACCAGCTAACCCTTTTTTAGTGAGTATTGTCTCCCCTTGGGTCAATCCATTCTCTCATTGGCTCCTTACAAGCATTTTGTTAATGTTCCTGCCTGTCATTCCTATCTCTTTTGATTTCTGGCATATCAGGACTGGGCAGGTGGTGAATTTCCAGTGGCTATAGTTGATATTGTGGTTTGGATGTGGGGCAGTAAAACCTAGCAACAATTCCCGTAAGATCAGTGGTACTCAAATGGGAAGGCTTCAGATGTTGTTGGATTTAACTCCCTAAATTCTTCAACATTGATCATATCAGCAATTGTTTCCAAAATTTGAAGTCCAACATCTGGAATCCCCTTGCCAGTTGAGAACCACTCCACTAGACAAGGTACATGACAACATCCCTATACATATACCAATATTATAAGCCAAGGGAAAATTCTCACAGACCCCCACCCTTTTTCCCCCAAACACTCACTAAGAATGCTGAACAGAAGTGAGCCAATTCCAGGTTGAACCTAGAGGAATCTGTCCATCCCTGAAAAGTGCTGTCTTTACAAAGGAAAACAGAAAAGAAGTATGCTCTGCTTATGCTTCCAGATCCATACACATTATAGAACATCCAAAAGCACTGTAAATCTGGGAGCTGTATTAGAGATTACACAGGCAGTTGGTATGAAGTGAAGCCTTCCTTTCCCCTGTGGCTTTGATTGGATATTCAGAATCACAGGAGAGGGGAAATCATCAAATAATGCTCAGACACTAGCACCAATATTTGATGTGCAGTTCTGCCAAGAGACAACACCAGGAAAAAGCAGTTGACTTGAAAGGGGGCTGGGCACACAGTTCAGAAAATGGCTCTTGGCAAGGATGGAGAAAAACATCAGATCTTTGGAATACTTCCCTCAGTTGATGGCAATGGCCATTTGGGGTCAGCAGTTGGCAGGCAACTGAGTTTTGTTCATCTCTGACAATCTGGCGATGGTGGCAATTGCTCGTAAACAGTCAGCACGCTCCAGTTCAGTAATGTGTCTGCTGAGGCTCTTTCTGTTGCACTGTGTGTTAGATAATATCCAGGACTCAGTACTGTGGGGAAAGAGAAGGCCTGCTTTCATTTACCCTAAACTACAGTTGGGGATATTAGGAATGATGGTATTGTCCATCACACCCACCACAGCAGCCTGGCACTCTTCTTCTTTTATTCTTTCTTTCCAAGGGAGCACACGTGCCTCTGGGCATTACAAATTTGCATGGCATATATTTTCTACACATGTAGAAACACATGTATGTCTCACACATACCTTATTTCAAGGAAGTGATTTTAACTAAATTATGTAATTTTAGGATACTGGGTGGAGTTAATGTACTCCTGGCTTAAAGAGCTACTGAGTGAAACTCCACAGTAGAGCTTAGAAAGCTACTTTTAGGAAGAATGAGTATAATAGTATTGCTTCAGAACAGAATGAGTAAAATGTCATGAGACCTAGGAGGTCACCCTACCACTGCTCGCTTACAGATGGCTTCAGAATATTGTTACATTCATACTTCCCAAAATTAACTTTGCAAAATTTGCCAGACAGCATCCACGATAAGCTATGCATCTTGATTTGTGTTGATGTGGGGCACCATTTGCTGCTCTCCTTCAGAAGGCAAAGTATCATGGCCTGCCCCATACTGACAGCAATAACTGTCTTTATGGGATAGTGTGCATAGGTCTAGGGTGAGTAATATGTCCTCAAGATCTTAGTTCAGCTTTGCTTTTATGGAATGATGTAAATAAATGCATCCAGCAAAGCCAGTTCTCTCATGGTTCTCTAACCCAACCAACAGTCTCTACAAATGCAGCCTCCAGTTCTCTTGGGTCACTGGGTGTACTGCAGACCCAGTTGCACAGGGATATGGGGGGGCAATTTGCTCGGGGGCAGCAATGTGTTTGGGGCGTCTCGGCTCCTTGCCATACCCCCATGTGCCCTGGCCACGGCCCCATGCACCACTGCCATGCCCCTGCCCACAGTGGCTACACCCCTCATGCTGTAGCCCCATGCCCCTCCACCACCCCCCTCCACACACTCCAAGCTCCACCACTGTGCAAACCTCTATTCTGGTTACTTTTTGCAACAATGCTACAAATTCTGCTTTGTCTCCTTGAAATTGTCTCTTCTCCAAATTCCATATCTTGATCTCCTCCATTCTCCTCTTCTCTTAATATTCCATCTGGTTTTCCAATTTTATCTATATTTAGAGGGAAACGTAGAAATGTTGTTGGTTCTCATTATCACATCTAGTTCTCATCATCACAAAACACTGGCTATGTTTGGTAGGGCTCTAACAGTTTCAGTTCAACAATATCAGCAGAGCCACACTTCTGCCTTCCAAGGTTTTAGCTTAGAACAGTGGTTCCCAACCTGTTGGTCCCCAGATGTTTGTGGATTTCAGCTCCCAGAAGCCCCAGCCATTATGGTCAATGCTCAGGGCTTCTGGGAGCTGAACTCCAAAAACATCTGGGGACCCACAGGTTGAGAACCACTGGCTTAGAAGGTGATGTTTCTGATGTAGAGGGTTTTGCAACATGATTGGAAAACAAGTGGGAAAACTGGTATTATTTTTCTCTTTTCTTATTTATTGTCTTTTCTTTTTTTGCTCTTCCTTCCTTCTCCATTTTCTAGTAACTATGGACTGTTTAAGTAGGCATGCTGTGGGTAGACTTCAGAAAGCTGTTAGGGAAATTATAATGACATTTTGTAACTCAACATTTCCAGGGAACTTCACAGGTAGGACTTGATTGTATTGAATTGTATCAAAATATAGGTTCTGTGTTATTTCTTATTTATTTTGCCACTATTCTTGTATTATGCAACGCATATTAACAAACGGTTTTATCTGCAACGTCTTGGGTTCAACTAGTTGATATGTTCAGCATATATTTAAAAGAAGTGTTCCCTCTTGTTTGTTAGAGCAAATGATTATTCTCAACGGCGTATTTCACAGTTAAACTGTTTTGTTTTGCGATTGGTCATTGGAGAGTAAACTCAGGCTTCTGATTACAGAAGCATATATCTTTGCATAAATCCCTCAGAAATTAAACAATTACATGAAATTTGGCAAGCCCAGTTCTACAGGGCAGACTCTCTACCATTAGACAGGCTCAGCCAGCTGCCTCAAACAGCTCATAATAGGTGACATAGAGCTGGAGTAGGGTTGGTAAACAGACTTGAATGCTGAGCTAAGATTTAGCTGCCAATCCAGCTTTTGATAGCTTCTTTACATGGAATCAGAATGGGTGGTGGTGGTGCTTGTCCTTTGACTTAGTCAGCTTCTGATATTTTGGGTGGTGAAGAGGATCCAAACCAGTAAGAGGATGGAAAAGGGGGAAGATGCCTGGCATCGACTGATCCCTGACTTGTGTACATTTCTACACATATTGAAAAGATGGCATTGGGTTTCTTGATCTGCTCAATACATATTTGTACTTCCTGGAGAAAAGATGAGTATTTGGCACTTTCTATATAAACTGCTATTACTATCATAGGTTCATCTTTTGCAAATAAACTGCCTCTGGAGGACCACATTTTGTCCACCCTACCTTACACAGAGTAAGAAAAAAATGTAAGAAAAAAATGTTCTTCTCTTCAGAAAAAATAACATTCCACATCTGGAATTCTAGTTTAGGCAAATAAGCAATTTGGGCTGTAAACTTAGTGACCTCTTCAGATGATTTGTCGTTTGCATGAGCAAACTCATAGTTTTAACTCTCATAAGAGAATGGTCATTACCTACTATGGGGAATCAAAGAATATTGTGTTGGGGTTTGCTGTTGATATGAATACAAAACTTATCCCCACCCCACCCCACCATTAACACTGAGATGGTCTTGATTGAGAAGGATACTTTGGAAGAGAGGGGTGGAATTTGTGTCTGCATGAAGGCTCTGAAGAGATGAACTGTGCTAAAGGTCTGAAAATTCCTCAGTTTCATTTCTATGGTATTTCTCAATATTCTTTTTCCACTCAAATTCTCTGTTGGGCTGCAGCTTTCTAAGGTCAGCTTCTCCAATACAGATACAATCTTTTCTTCATGCATGAAAATTTCTGTATATTTTACTACACCCTTTTTCCCAATATACAAATTTTTCTGCATTTGTCCTGATGTATGCATTTGACACCTTTTCCCCATCAGCTAAGGCATGATGTGTGTGCCTTTTCCAAGTATATATATCTTTCCAACTATGGCCATTTCCACAGTACACTGTTCTAGTGCTATTATTCTACTTTCAGAATCCTGGGGAATTCTGGAGTTTGTAGTTTAGAGCTGTCTAGTTGAGAATTCTAAAGGCTGCTCTCTAAACTGCAAATCCCAAGATTCCATAGGAGGTTGAAACTGGTATAATAGCACTATAACAGTGTAGTGCGGAAATGGCCTCTATGTCTTTCCAATATGTATACATTTCATTGTCATTGTATAGATTTACTTGCATATGATTTCAAAAAAGAAAAAAAGAAAGGAGGAAGAAACAATCAGATGTTCCATGGTTTCTTCCTAAAGATGGGAGCCAGATGGATTCCAGCCACAGTTTTTTATCCCCTCCCAAACACAAACTGATGGATGTTTCTGTTTCAAAAAGTTCCTAAAATGGGAGAGGAAAAAACTATTGATTGAAATGTGCTCCCCAAACCCTCACAAAATCTCACTGAGAACTATGACCTGGAAGTTCTTTCTAATGTTGAGGTGGCATCTCTTTTTGTCCTGTGATCTACTCTGAAATTCTTTCCTTTGTGTGTGTAAGAATGGGGAAAAGATATGCAAATACTTTCATTAACAGTCTCCCAGACAGCAAATTGGAGAAATTAATTTAGAATGTATTTCACTTCATTTTGTTTTGCTTTATCTATATCCCACCTGTCTTCCAATATAAGACTGAAGGTGGCTTATAGTGTAAATTAAAACAGAATACAATTAAAACAAGGCATAATACAAAAATTTTAAAAATCTACTTTAAAAACATTAGTTTCCAACAATTTAAAAAGCAGTTAAAACATAGTAATGGCAATTGAAAATATAGCACACGCCATTGAAAAAATCTTCTGCAATGACCATTCAACAATCAAAGCTTGAATAAACAAAAAATAAAATCTTTCCTTCCTGGCAGGAAGACAGCAAAAAGAGGGGCAAGATAGCCTCACAAGACAAGAAATTCCACAGTTTCAGAGCCACCACTAAGACGACACTCTCCTGCGTCCACACCCAACATATCTGTGACAGTGGTAGGACTTCAACAAAGCTTTCCCACAAGGATCTTAAAACTCAGGTGGGCTCATATCAGGAGATACCATCTTTTTGACAGTCTGAAATCTTGGCTAATGCAGATTTCTTTCCAATCCCTACACTGACTGACTCCAGAGTCATTGCAACTGAAAAACCGATGTCTCTGTGTAATAAGAATGAGTGTGTCTCCAATATTCTCCAAATTAGAAAATGTAATTGATAGCATCTGCCATGAAACTCTAAAATAAAGCAACAAACAAGCTATCCTCTTCTTTATTGCTATTTTTATTTGAGGAAAGAGTCACAGTGGAATGCTGATAGGGAGCCGCTCTTCTCCATATCTTAAAAGAACAAAGGCAGGTGGTATGGTGATGAATAAACCAAGAATCCAAAGGCGGCATACTATTGACTGTTCTGCTTTTTAAACAGATAATGGATGATAGTTAGCACTAATTTTCTGCCATAACAGATCATGAGTAGAGAACTGTGGAACCTGCACATCAATCACAAACAAGATATTTCCAACTTAGTAGCTGTCATATGAAAATTTAATACTCATGTTCGCAAAAGAGGAAGGACTTTTTCTGTTCCAATCTCAGAGGAGCAGAAGTGGTTTGTGCCATTGCAATTTACCCAATGTAATATGAGTGCAATTTCTGTTGTATAAGTAAAGTCAGTAATGCCAAGAGGCAGAACAGAGATTCTTTTTGTGAGCTGAATTTGCCAAGGTTTCCTGAGTTCCTGAACATAACAATATTACACAAGCATTTATTAAGAATTTTAAGCATGTTCCTTCTAGCTTCATTAAGCTTCATTAGTAAAAATTTCACATATTTATTAATCTTTTTGTGAACGTTCGCTATACAGTTTAAGAAAACTGATGGGTCTGAAATGTATACAGATGGTCAGATGGTAGGTTATGTGAAGGAAATAGAGTAGATGCTTAAACTGCCCCCGCACAGGAAACCCATCCTTTATCTCTCCCTTCCAGCCACCTCCTGTTCCACTCTGGGCACTAGGAAGAAGAACAAGTGTTCATGTTCATTTCACACAAACTAAGCATTGTGCTGGAGAGTTTTTCAAGAAGCCATGAGCAAACAGCCTACCACCTAAGTGAACAAAGAGCAAGGTGTCCTAGGATAAAAAGGGCAGACATGTAAAACAATGAATCAATAGGTGGCATCTTTCCTCATTATTTTTTGTCATTATATTTTCTGCATTTTAACTCCATTCTTTTGTTGACCCAGTTCCCCCCATCCACCCTAGAAACATCTGAGAGAAATGCATGCAAGAAATACTTCTTTGCTCAGGAGCAGAAGATACAGACAATGGTTGTTGGTGTCTTCCATCATAGTAATCAAGAATTAATGTGAAATAGATAAGAGATGTGGAATATCAGCTACATGGGATGCTGCCAGATCTGAAGTTGAATTCAGCTCTGTACAACTCCATTTTGGCATCCCTGATCTTCCATCTGTCCTTATTCAAAATGGATTCAACTGGCCTCTAACACCAAGCTCATCATGAGCAAATAAATCTTTCACTGACAGTGGCAATACCCGATACATGCTACTCTCTAGGAAGCTGAATGTTAGAAATGGTTGGCAGTAGTGAAATATGTGTCATGCATTCTCAGATCAATATTAAACTGAAAAGTAGCCCATTATCTAGGAAGTTCCCCTCAGCAAACTACAGAAAAGATATAGAACTCTGGATTTGATGTAGAACTCTATCTACTGGTGGCTGCAAGCAAGCATAGTCAGATTATAGTGATATTCTACCCCACTAAATCAGATCAAGGTTTTTTGAGGTCTGAGCAATAATAGTTTCCAACTAGTAAGGTGAGGAGAAGGAGACTATCAAAAAGTTCTTTAGAGGGTAAATAACTAGAACTTCCTGATAATTGGTTGTTCAGGGACTGATGTGCTGTGTAACCTTTGAAAAGAGAATTTGGAAAGAGAATTTCTTCATCACGGGTACTGGTATTGTGAAAAAATCAAGCTACCTAGGATAAGAAACAAGCCTCATCCAGACAGTACCTTCATGGGCACCAAGAAGTTGTAGAGAGTGGGGACTGTGACTGGATAATCTACCCTCAATGTGTTCAACAGCTCCACTCCAAAAATTTGCATAGTGGTTGAAAGGGGAAACCTATGTACATATATTTGGTCTGAGAGCCCTACATGATGATTGCTATGTGGAGGAACTTATGCACACTTAGACAAATATGTACATTTCTCCTTCAATAATTCTAACAATTCTACCAAGTTCATAGTAGAATTGTCAGGTTCATTGGATATAAAAGCAGTTTTCATGGTTCCACTCCTTATAGCATGCACTTTCAAAACACATGATGGAGGACTTATGAAATCTGATCTACTTCACCTTTAAGAGCCAGTGACAGCTATGCATGTTCTCTGTGGGGACTTGCTTGTGTTGAATTGATTATCAAACAACATTTTTACATCACCTGATAACACAATGGTTTCCAATAAGCAATTCAAACCTTCCTAAGAGTTTGGTCATACCAAGTGTAATTGTTTACTTCCCCCACCTCAAACAGCACATATGTCTGATGCCATTTTCCAATTGCCTCTGTGAAATTTTCCTAAATTTCAAAGGAATGTTTAGAGAAGAGGAGAACAAGTGTTTCAAGACAAATCTGGAGGAGGACAGATCTTTTAAAAAACACAGATCTATCTATCTATCTATCTATCTATCTATCTATCTATCTATCTATCTAGGACAATGGTTCTCAACCTGTGGGTCCCCAGATGTGTGTAGACTTCAGCTCCCAGAAGCCCTGAGCATTGACCATAGTGGCTGGGGCTTCTGGGAGCTGAAGTCCACGAACATCTGGGGACCCACAGGTTGAGAACCACTGATCTAGGAGGACAGATCTATCAATGGATGTTGGTCAGAAAGCCTTTACAGAAATTTTGGTTTGCTGAATATTTTGCTAAAGAACTATTGTCTCCATGCCCTCTTTATAGATTTCCACTGTGGTTAGCTACTGAAGGGAAAAGGTATTGAGACTAGACAGGCTGATGGTGTGATTCATTGATGTTGGTGGTTTTGACGTCAGGAAGACAGTGTATCTGCCTTAGGTTTTGCTCCACCTATAAACAAGTTATCAAATCTATTTTGTTACTGGCACTCAGAACCTTGGCTAGCTATCCAGGCTATTCATGTCATCTAACTCATGCAGGAAGGTAAGTTTTATCACCTTGGGTAGTTCTCTGTCCACTGACACCAAAGTATTCTAGTGGTTCAGGACTCTACAGGGCCTGGTCCAAAGGGGCTCAGCTTATTAGTTCTTTGGTTACTTGGACCTGAAATTGAACAATCTGCCCACTTCACTTTGTACTATATTTATTTAGTATTTTAAAAAATATCTCAAGTTCACTGCATTTAATTTATGAAGAATATATGAATCCTACAAACAACAGATCAGGAAAAAAATTCATATTCTACCTTTTTAGTTGTGTATCCTTTGGATCTCGGCCAATATTTTCAGTGGCATCAATTCATATATCCAACTATGAGTGAAAAAATACACTGTCATTATCAACCAGATTCTATATGAGAGGTGGGTACCTTTGCTCAATTCTTGCTAGCCTTAGCTGGCAAAGCTAAGGATGATGACAGCTGGAGTACAGCAACATTTGAAAATACATGTGTTCATCCCTGCTGTACAGGTTTAATTTCATTGTGGAGAAATTAAAATGAGAAACCAATCCACAGTGTTACTAATTTGTCATCTATTTCACCAGAAAATTTAACAATACAAGCCTACACATGTTTAGTCAGAAGTAAACCCTATTCTGTTCTGTGGGGCTTATTCTGATGTATGTGGATGTGGGACTACAGCCTAAGGATGAAGTTTCATCCTAAAGAAATAGGTATAGAATTATTGTCTGAACTATCAATTTAAAGATATTTAAAGATGAAACTCCAAAGATTATCGGATTCTACTTCCAACCTGCTCAAATGGATAGAGAACAATTTCCATTAGTAACCACTCCACTGTGTCAATTTGTGAATCATTCCTGGAATACAAGAGTTAACCAGGCTGCATATCTTTTGGAATACAATCCAAGCCAACCACTTTTCCTATCCATAGCCCTAGAAAACTGCCTTATTATGCTGCTACAAAGGCACTGGTAATCTAGATTGTACAAAAAAAAATTGTCTATTGTACCAATTCTAATACACCTTTTAAAAGTGTGTGTCATATTTTACTTGTAGCTCATTTTGTACAGTCCTATTTCAGTCCTCAATTTAATACACCACTGAACTCCCTGTACCCAGTTATTTGTGTTCTGAAGCAATGACAATGAAATCTTCCATTTTATCCAGCCACTATTTTCAGCATATCATGCCCAGTTTAAACTAGGTCATCAAGAGATTGAGTAAGTTCCTGCTAGGAATCGCTATAACTTTTATGCCCCCTATTCTTTTTGAAAGGAGAAAAAAAAAAGAAAGAAAGAAAAAGAATGGTTAGTTCAAAGATGCATGCTTTGCCCCCCTCCCCAGTCACTTTTCTTCCCATAATCACTTCTGACAATCCCTGAGTACAGGGGAAAGTATTGTGTGCAACAGAAGTACATGAGTATATTCAGCAAAGATTTTTTTTTTTTTGTTCATAGTCACAGTTTAAGGCTGCTGTGATAATAGAAATTGGGCATTAAAACCACTTTTGCTTACTAACTTGGGTGCAAAGGAAGGAGTTGAAAGAAGCTGTTTGGGGTAGCCACTGCTGCCAAGCCTCAATTCTCTATGTCAGAGTTAGGCCACCTCAAGGTGGACTACAGCTCCCATCAGCTACAGATACCTAATGATCAGAGATTGTTAGAATTATGGTCTGAAATATCTGATGAATAATAGGTTGCCTATCCCTTCTGCAGGCACTAAAATGTGTTGCATGGATGAAGCCTATGAATGTGCTCTCCAAGAGAGGTATGCTTTTGCATATGTACTGCAGGACCCTGGTGAATGATGCGTATTGCAATACTTACTGATACATATTGTGTGGATATTAGATGAAAAAAACTATAAGGCTCTTGCACCTTTACCATCTGTGTAGAAGATGGATTTTCAGAAAATATTGCTTGTCACACGAACAATACCTGCTGAATTCCTTCTGCTTTGTAATTGTTAAAGCTACAGGAGGTTTGTATCTTATTTGATCTGGAAGTCCCATTCTCCATGTATTAGATATCATAACTACATTCTCTGAAGCAACTATTAAAGATTTAAATCCAATCATTTAAATGATTCTTTAAATCAGTAAAAATTTCTCAGATAATCTAATAATCAGATAAAACTAGGCCTAATATCTTAATGAGAGTGAGCATGGTGTAGTAGTTTGAACATTGGACTACAACCCTGAATTCAATTCCCTACTCAGCCATGGCCTTGGGCACATCACACACTCTCAGTCCCAGAAAACCCATGGTAAGTTTGCCTATGAGAGGAGGGTAATGGCAGGGTCTTTTAACCTATGTATACCAGTACTACCTGTAGAGAGGACTCCAGTTAAAGTTAACAGAACATTTTATTTGGATTGATAAATATACAGGAAATCAGGCACTCATGAGAACCATACAAGGCTATCAGAAAATGAGGCAGGAAATGTTGGATAGAGAGATTATGAGTGGGGAGGGTGATAGTTATCAGTCCTGAAGAAGAAGGTTGAAGCAGAGGGGCTCAAACAGTGTCTAAGAGTAGCACAGAAGAACAGCAGTCTGGGCATCATGTCCAACGTAATATAATTTGCCGGTGCTGAAGCTAAGGTTTATAAACCTGATTTCCTACACTGAAGGGAGGGCATGGACAAAGTTGTAATGGTTTTGTCATCAGATTGGCAAAGGAGTCCAGAATGGGCTGATTGCCTTAACACTAGGTGACAAAACATTGATGGAAGTCATGACAACCTCTTACTTGTTACTGTAGTTTCTAGTCCGAACTTGTGGCATATTAGATATCATTTGATATCAAGAATTTGGCCTTCACTACCCATTCCTCTCCATGTGCTTGCGAGGCCCCCGGACAAGCACACACACGAGCATGGCCGAAAATAGCTGAACCATTCAAAACAACTCCAGGCAGGCCAGTATTTGCCAGACTGCAGCTTCAGGAGACCTCCAGGCAAGTACGTTCTTAAGATCATATTATGTATGCACGCTGTTTACAAAAGATCCCCTGCCCTGAGCAGGCAGCTTGACGAGCCGAATACTCAACTCTCAAGCACTCCATATTTGCATACTGTCTACTCTATTGACAACGCTGTCATAATTCAATCATGCAAAATACTGACCTTTCAGAGACTTTGTTTCCAACCCAAAACCCACTGTTGTCCCCGAGAATGGACTAGCCTACAGGTACATTTTCCCCTATAAGATCTCCTGATTTTGAGCGCTTCCTCGGATCGCTCTGACTTCCATCCCGCCTTGCTGTCACTCCATTCGACAAGCCTTCCCCTCAGCTTCCAAGTGCTGAGAATCTCCACTCCAACTGACTTTTCTTCTGATAAACTGGGCTTCAGGATCAGGTGTAGTATTTCCCTTGAAAAATCATTCTCAAAAACCCTCTATTCAACTCCTACCTTTCTTTCATTAGGTCTGTGTGAGTGTTTGCATACATACGTTTTCCAGCTAACATGCTTTTGATCATGTTTTCCAGCCATAAACATGTTCAGTTATGAAAATAGCACATCCTACAGAGTGCAATGTAGGGTATGGTAACAGGAGGATATATGACAGATTGCGTTCTTCGTCTAACCACATTCTTTCTAGTAGGCCTATTAACTTTCTTCTCCACAGACAAAGCTTGGTCCACCGGACAGAATGAATATAGAGGCTAATTTTGAGTGCAACACACACACAAGAACATAGATTCTAATTTATAATTCATTTGCCTTTTACTTAGTTGGTTTTGAATGCCCTTAAGTCAATTTATATGATCACTGATGTCACTTGATGCTTGATGTATCTTGCCAGCTTGATATATCTGCATCCAATTTCTCCTAAAACTTGCTGCTGATCATATTGCCTATGAAAAATAAGATTTGGGGGTGGGGGTGTCAATCAGACATGATTATAAATTTGCTTCCAGTTTTCTTTTTAAATTACCCTTTTCAAAGTAAAAGCACACACTTTGCCTTACAGAAGGATGGTGCGTCCTGGAGGCTTAAAATGATGTGACTGCTTTTGTTTTGCTCACAAGAAATGTGCACAAATTTCAGAAATGGTGATCATGAGTGCTGAGGGGCCCAAGGTTTATAAAACTAAGTGTGGCCGGGATATGACTTGTGGACTTTACCTTGATCTCCATGTCCTGAAGTCATCCTTTTGAATACGTAGCTGAAATGACTGTGAAAGATCATGATTTGGAATAAGGCATGGTTGGTATGCTCTAGTGCTGGCTGCTGGATTCATCACTGGCATGGTGAATCTGTTCCACATTTATCACCCATCTTTAAAGGAGCTCTCCAAGGTTCTGAGCCCTGGCCCCCAAATAGGTTCAGTACCGTGGATAGCTCTCTTTTAAGGTAAGACTAAAACCTGAAGGGAATTTACTACTTTACTTGCATGGGAGCTACCAACAGCCACTAGTATCCTGAGGATGTTTGGTTGCATTTTCTTTTTTAGCAGAAACAAGCAAGATCCCCAAACCTTATCTGTAACCCACAGCATCAGACATCAACTGAAATAGCTCTTCTATTACTCATTTAAGGACCTATATTTGTGCCAATATCTTTTCTTTTCTTTTTTTGGAAAAAAAAAAATATATTTACAACCTCAAGAATTGTACTTCTGCCCTTTTGTATTTGTATTTAACCTTTTCTCTCAACCCTTGAGCCAACAAGGCAAATGTACTTAATGCAAAGCAAATGTCTTTACTTTGACTGATTAAAAACCAAATTGATTTTTTCCCCTTGATCAGACCTATACTCCTTGACTTTTATCAAAGGTGTAAGCCATTTTGTCCTTAATTTATTACTGAACAGGCAAGATCAGGTATAATGATTTTGACTTTTTAACCACATGTTCTCCCCCACTCCCATCACCCACATAGCCGACTTGGATATTTTCTCTTACAATAAAATCAAATATTCTCCGCGAATGTCTTCTTATCACCATTGTTACTGTCTAATTAAAACATGACGTGCTCAAAGTCCACTGCAAGTGACACACTAGGCTGTTCAACACTTAAGGTTCCATTTTTAAATAATGAACAAGCTGAAACTGCTCACATGGATTCATTTATTCCAGGGATAAGAAATTGTAAGCCTCGGGATAGCACTGGCTTGCATCTCCCAACTTTCACCATTGCCTATGTCACTGAGTTTTGATGAAAAGTTTCAATCCAGCAACATCTGGAGGGTCACAGCTGCCCACTCTGAGATAGATGGGTATATACACATACGTGCATACATACACATAGTAGTGCTGGGTCATGCAATTGAATTCATGCAAGGTTCATTTTCATACAGAAAAGAACCACAACAGTGTTCTAGCCCCATCCCAAATCTGCACTTCTTTTTGTTTCCTATGCCATTAATTCTCATTTCGCAGCAAGAAATGTCCCTGCTCTTCTACACACAACAAATTGGGTTTATGTTCTGAAGTTATCTGTTTCAGTTCTCCAAATTGCCATGATTTTCTTTTTTGCCAAGATTTTTGTTTTATTTGGGCTTGAAAAAAGTCCTTTTAAAAAATTATTAAAATAAGAGCTTTGAAATCTTTGGGAAAATAATGATAACACATAGAACTTGTTGATAGTTTTTATGGAACATCACTGAAAACAGGGACAAACTGTGTATATCATTATCATGATGTGTTTCAAGAAATTGAAATACACCTTTACACTTATGACAACTACATATTTATGGGGAGAAATAAAGCAAATCGTTAAGTTCTAGTTCTCTAAAATCTCTTGAGAGAAAAAAGAGTATGTTGGGAATAGTCGTTTATAATCAGTACAGTAACTGTAATATATAAGCTGTAGAAAACAGCACCAAATGACTTTTGTCAACATTCTGAGATTGCAGTTAGAAAAAGAAATTTCCAGAAAATATATCTCTCCCACTACCATATCTTACTCAAATGCAAAATCTGATAATGGTGAGGAGTCTGTGAAACGTAGGTGAGTGCACTAATTGAAACACTATAGTGTACGTGTGTTTTGTTCAATTAAAAGATCCTTATGACTGACAGAAGGCTTTTTTTTTTTTTTTAGACAATGTTGAAAGAAGAATTTCTTCCTCCGTGTGGGGCTACATTGTCTCACAATGGCCAAATTTGGGGAGAAAGTGATTGATTTTTTATATAAAATGCTGAATCAGAAGGTCAATTTCAGTGATTCCTCATGTCCCCGTCAAGAGGAGGGAATGATTATTTGGCTACTAAAGACTTAATATCTATATTGCTTTCAACTGAAAGGTTAGAAATAACTAGAATCTGGAAGCCTGGAAGCAATTTGTCTTTCAAAAATTCAATAACTATTGCTTGGAATACTGCTTTGCTAGAGAAGAAGTCATACCAATTATCATGGTTATTATTATTATTATTATTATTATATACAAATATTTAAAAAAATTAACAAAGTATACATTTGTACATTTCTGGTTCAGTCGTTATATACATTACTATACGTTTCGACATCTCTTCTTAACTGTATATTTTACTTTTACCATAACTTCCTACCAATTACCTAGAGTCGCTAATGATGGCATTTTCAATATTAAGAAACTCCCTGCATAAAAAAAGAATTTGCGTATTACTTATATTCAAATCAATATGTTTTATATTTTGTATATTTTGTATATTATTATTTATATTCAGATCTATTACAATGTCACACATACTGATTAATAAAAGGAGAAAAAAAACGAACACCTTGCACGGCTTTACTGTTTTTCCAGAGTTTTTTCCCATCAATCCATCTAAATTGTATTATTAGTTATACCCACCGATTCGTTACCCTTCATCTAATTTGCGTTTTTACTACTACTACTACTACTACTACTATTATTATTATTATTATTATTATTATTATTATTATTATTATTATTATTTTCCCCCTAAAGCCAGTATCCATGTTTCCTCATGTAATTTATCACTGGTATCCAGTCATTTTCAACCTGTTCCCATCGTTTCCCTTTTAGCCTCACGGAAAACAAGTCGAATTGTTTATAGTCAGCAACTTTCTGTGCCCATTGCTCTATGTCCGGAACTACATTTGTCTTCCATAACCTTGCAAAGACCATTCTTGCAGCTGTTACGAGATACAGTATGACTCTAGTATTTTTTGATTGAAAAGCTTTATCAAACATGAATGTCATGTTTAATAAAAACAGTTCCGGTATCATGGGAAACATCACACTGAAAATTTCCTTCATGGCTTCATGTATTTTCAACCAGAATTTTTTTGTGTTTGGACATGTCCACCATATGTGATAGAATGTACCAAGTGTCTCTTTACATTTCCAACACTTGTTTTCCCAAGTATGGTATAGCTTATCAATCTTTTCTGGCGTTAAATAAGTCCTATGCATCATTTTAATGTAATTTTCTTTTAAATCTTGCAAACTGGTGAATTCTACTGTATTATTCCATGATGCTTCCCAATTATCATGGCTTGAGTGTTGGACTAGGACTCCAGAGATCAGGATTCAAACCCTGCTTGGCCATGGAAACACACTGGGTGATCTTGAGGAAAGCACACTCTCAGCCTTAGAGGAAGGCAAAAAAGCAGACCCCCTCTGAGCAAACCTTGCTGAGAAAATCCCATGGTTAAGTTCACCTTAGGGTCATCATAAGTCAGAAAAATACTTGAAGGCACACAACAACAATAGCAGCAACAACAACAACCAGCCAAGGAGAAAGCCAATTTCTTTATGATTTGCCATTCCCTTCTTACATATGCATATCATGAATCACCTTCTTTTAGTCCCTCCTAAGCCTATATAAAATTCTAGTCAAATCTTTTTTGACCAGTTTCCCTCATTAGGTCTGACAATACAATATTCATTGGATATTCTATTTTTCTTTTCTCGCCTAAAAAAACTTACTGTTTTAACCATATTGTACCAATACAGAGCAATAAAATTATACAGGGGGGACGGGAGAAGACAAGTAGCTACAATACACACTTATGCACAAATACACATACCAGAATCAGAGTGGGTAGCTGATTGGAAGATAAAGAGCCCCATCAGCTGGCATAGAACTTTCTGCCACAGAAAAATCTATACTTCCATCCAATAACAATCCTTTTCCACTGTAGAAATAACTCTACCATATTGTGTCCCTCTTTCTTTCTTTCTTTCTTTCTTTCTTTCTTTCTTTCTTTCTTTCTTTCTTTCTTCTTCTTTCCTTCCTTCCTTCCTTCCTTCCTTCCTTCCTTGCTTGCTTTCTTTCTGGCTAGTGGTGGGAACATATAGATTTCCACATAGTGTTGGACTGCAAGTCCCATCAGCCCTAGCCAACACAGCCAATGGTGAGGGATGATGGATGTTGCACTATAATGATATCTAGATGACCATAAATTCCACATCCTTCAGCACTGGCTATGAGGCTCCTTGTTCTGATGTCTTAGTGTAGAACCACACATTGCTAATGATACAGACTGCATTGACTCTTGTTTGTCCTTCTCTTTCCCACTGTGAGGTATGGTGTTAAACAAGGTGATGTCATCAAGTTGTGTCCCCTCCAAACCAACAGCATCCAATAAAACAGAAAAAGGGCAGGGGA
This sequence comes from Iguana delicatissima, assembly GCA_948472985.1. Classification (NCBI taxonomy): domain Eukaryota; kingdom Metazoa; phylum Chordata; class Lepidosauria; order Squamata; family Iguanidae; genus Iguana; species Iguana delicatissima. The sequence goes on along the minus strand of CAOKZL010001759.1, from coordinate 171,196 downwards.
AGCTATCATAGGATTATATTACAACATGCATTTTCATGAGTACAGTAAACAAAAGAGAGGACAACTGTTCTGGGGCCAGAGTGGTATTTAGTTCCTTTTTTACAATGACAGTAAATTTTGAAAGGAAGATGTTAAAGATGATATTGCCTAATATTCATGGAAGGAGTCCCTTCTTTGTGTGGGATGAGACCTTCTGTGAACGCAAAGGTCCTCAGTCTTAAGGAGGATTCTGAGAACAGATTAAAAAAAGGTAGGGGATTTTCATTATTCTTGTTGTGTTTTGTGCTTTATGGGTCCTTGATTCCCTATACACACTCACTAAGGGTACTCCAATTCTCCAAGGTATCATTTTTTGATAGGATGTACAAAGCAAACCATAGGGATCATAGGGGGAAGGAGAAATAATCTCCAGTGTGTTCACGAGAGCCTTCAGAGACTCCAAGTCCTTTGCAGAAACAGGTTACCTTCTAATCAAACCTCAAATATTTTATTTTGATGAATAAATAGCAAGTTGTTGAGTCCTTTCCAGAGGGTAAGGGGAAAACATCTACATAAAATTCTTGATAATATACAACTTTATATCAACTTATTTAGTCAGAATTGATTGGAAGGTGATAATTCAACAAAAAAAATTAATGGTTGAAAGTTGTATTGCAAGCATCACTGTGATCACTGTACTGATCTGCATTTAGAAGGGCCGCTGTTTCTAAGATGCACATGCAGTCAGACTTCGGTTTCTTATATTTTCATATGTCAAAAGGTGGCTGTAGGCTCAGTGATGCACTCAGCCCTGGAGGCTGAGTAATGTAAATGTGCTGTTTTTGCTCGTGTGTGTGTGTGTGTGTGTGTGTGTGTGTGTGTACACATACATACACAAATGATATCTTAAATTCTAATAGGACACATAGCTTCTGCTTCTCTATTAACTTGTTAACCTCAAAGAAATTGTTCCTGTCAGTGTTTGAAATTTGATGCCTACTGAATAGGAGACAAAGTGGAATCATAAGCAGATGGCTGTCACAGACCACATATTGCAATTAAGAATCAGCAAACTAACTTTATGCAGCTTGATACACTATAAACAATTTGAGTGTGTAAGCATTGAGCGGAAGCAACCTTGGAGACTAGTTTACTTTTACATTTTATTTTAGTCATGCTTTGCTCCCTTCCGGTATATTTTTTTCTCTTTTCTTTTAAATTCTAAATATGAAAAAGATACTTTTTTCAGCAGATGCTTGGCAGGTGATACCTGCATTGAACATTTCTGCTTTTTCTCTCAATAAGAAGAATAGAAAGTAGTTATTGGCTGACAACACAGTGATCATCAGATTGTCTCATGGAAGTGCCACTGAAAATTCCACTACAACAACAAAGTGGTGATTTCATGCAAGCCACAGAAAGCTCAGTCTTGAATCTCAATATATTATAGGTCCATTTCTGCTCATGCAAGGGTTTGTACCTGGCATTATTAAAAGAAGGGAGGTGATACTTCTCCATGCAGTCCTTTGTACCTAAAGATTAGAAAAATTCTAAATATTCACATGACATCTGTGGCTTTTTTCGCCTCCAAGTCTCAAATTCTTTCCATCTAGAATATGAATCCAAATTTTAGTAAATTCTAAAATTATATTCATATCTTGTTACATTCTTCACTTTCTCTGAAAGGTTGAAATACCCCCTAAAACACCATCTTATGGGAGATGCCATAAGAGGTTGAGAGAGGAGGGGAAAACCAACACATATCTTCTTACCACAAGTTGCTAGTGGAAAACATCACTAGATCACTGATACTACCAAGAAGATTACAAAGGAAATACTTCTATGAATGGAAAAATACCTGTGGACCAAAAAATACACTTGATACCAAATAAAATAAACATAAACTAATGCAAACCAACCTTCCTCTTCAATGGCTTCCAAGCTAACATGTGAAATCATTACCATTTGACCTTTCGAGTTGTAAGGCATGCTTACCACCAGAGCCCTGTAACAGATTCAGACTTTCATGAAAGCAGGCTTAGATGTGGATTGATGATGTGTTTCTAGATTTTTTGGCAAGACAATGTAACATTTTAATGAATTGTATAGAAAATTAAAAACTCTCCTTAGCTGTGGTCTACTTCTGTGATCCCTGGTTGGCTGGAATAGCTTATTGTAAGAAGCCCATATTTAAAAAGAAGGAAAAGAAAAACAACCCTCAAAGGTACAGCTTTGATAATGCAGCATTGTGATCAAGCAACAATTGGAGAGTATGTAAATGGGGGGGGGGTGTGCACAACATTTTACTCATAATCTGCCAAACCTTTTCCAGCAAAAATGTTCATGGACAATTATACAGCTTAGCCCTAGAAAGGGCCCAAAGAGAAGATGTTATACCATTGTTCTTGAAGATGTATTTGTTGAAATATATTGGGGGTTCACATTCAGTTTAGGAAATTTTCCATCTTGTCTTTGTTTGAAATTCATCTTATTTCCATGGCCATTTTGGGAGTGATGCTCTTTTCCATTTTCCTGAAGCGTCTGTATCATTACCATTTCTACTCTCAAACAATCTTAGATTCAGCCTTCTCCACAAAACCTGCTATATCTACTTGGAATTAAAACCAATGGCTGCATATTATTACCAAGGGTTTTTTAAACATAACCATCCTATAAATGAATAAATGGTTAAATGCATCTTAGCAGGAGTTCATCCTCTTTACCATTAATCACGTGCTATTAAAGTTGCCTTAAGTGCAGAAGGTAACAGCAAGTGATTAATATGTTGCAATAAAAATAGTTATCAATTTATTTCCTTTAAAAGACATAGCTATAGATAAGTAGATATTCAACACCATTATTGCCTTATAGTTCCACTGAAATCAATTCTGTTTTGTACTTTATTGTAAAAAAAAAACAAAAACACACAGGTCTACTAGTGGAATCTCCACAAGTGATGGTTAACAAGTATTCCTCAAGCTCAGATGATCATGTAAACCACAAGTGTGGTCTTATCGTTTGTGATAGGATTTTCATATAAAAGATTTATGGTGGAGAACAAACTTAGCATGGTTTTCTCAGAGAATAATTGATTTAAAGTTTCCCATTGTAACTGACAACTCTTTGATAGGGCTGAAAAAGGGCACATCTATCAAAACTCAGCAATATCCTGGCCAGGAATGGTTTGTGTTGTCTCCTTGAGCAACATTGTTAGTCCCAGAGGAAACAGGGCCACTGAATCAGTGGAACTTATGTAATTGTTGACTTAACAAATTCCCATTGATTTAATGAGTCTAATTTAATGAATTCCACTAGAAACATTGGGACTAGCAAATGAATTCAAGCATTTCTCTACCTTGCATAGAAGTTCCTGAAACACATATTGGTAAGCACAGTTTCTGAATCTATGGACATAGAAATATAAAACATACTTTTATATGCTGTTCAGCCATTGAAATATCTAGCTATCTAGTACTGGCAATGTCGACTGGAAATGGTTCTGCAGGGAATGAGGCAGGATGAGGCTAGGGACTGAGCTTGAGCCCTTCCATAGACAAAGAATGCACTCTTCCACTAAGCTATGGGCCTCCTCAGTCTATTTAATACATAACTGCAGATTTAGCTATATCCTCCCAGTATCCTAATGTGGTCGGGAAAGCTCTGATTAATTCTCTTTTGTTCCACTTTTTCAGCTGTTTCTGAAATGTTCCAATATCTCTCTCCTCCCAGTCTTCCCTTTTGTCCTCAGCTTACTTCAATGGTTGCAAACTGAGTTCAACTCATCAGGTGGGAGACAAGAGACAGAGGTGGAGTCCAACCCTTCGCAGAAGGCTCATTGATGCTTCCTATAATTTCCATGGTAAGACGTTGTATGAGTGCACACTTTTTTAAAATAAATCATCTTGAAAGATTCTTGATCATATTTAGGTTAGACTTGCTGCAATTAATGGGAAGTGAGTTAATAAATGATTTAAATAATGACTAAGTCCTACTGATTTCAGGGGGTCTGATCACTGAATATGACCAAGTCTGGAGCCAGTCCAATGAAAATCAATAGTTCTTAGCAGGCCATTTTTCAAAAAGTGAGACTTGGCCCATCCTTGCATTAGCAAAACACTTTGTTCTGTCTTGTGCTGACAACATCTGATTACAAGGTATGGAAAAGAATTTGACAGTTTCAACAAAAATAGCATTTTTGCACTTAAGACTTGTTTGAGAAAGAAACACATTTCATCTTGAGAATGTACACCGCTGAAAGGCTTATGGGGAATTTACAAGAAATAAACTGCACAACAAAAACATACATATTTTAATAAAGCAGCAAGCCAAAATATGCACAATTGAAAAAAATGCAAAAAAAATCCCTCTTTAATCCATGGTAAAGATGAATATATTGGGCTAAAAATGTATAAATAAATTCTCACGGTAGCAAAAATGCATAAAAATGTACAGAAATTTCTATGTGAAAAAGCCTATACAGTTTCAAATCCCAATATGAAAGAAGGAGAGGAATTAAAAGCAGGTGGTTTTAGAGAAATGCAATCAAATTGATATTGAGCTAAATCACTTTACCATGTTTGAGCTTGGTATGTAAATCTTCATTTCATTTCATAAATCTTCATCACAAATTTCATTCTTATGAGCAAGAACAAATAATTTTACTATTTTTCTCCTGGCTGAGAGAAAGTCATCAAAAAACTGTGTAGGTTTCAAAGACTATTTCCAGTTCAGAACATATTCTGTGCAAATAGCAGTATGGTTTCAAAAATTGCCACAAAGAATCATCACGGGCTTTTAGAGGTGAGCTGTCATACTTGCAGCAGGAAACAATAATTCACATGAAGCCAAATGGCACTTCTCATCTAGCTGGGTACCCTAAAGAGGGCACATTCCATTCTGGGCTTGAATTTGAAACACACCCATGTGGAAAATGTGTAGTCAAAATGAACACTGTTTCTTTCATGTTCAACAACACAAGCGTGCTTCAGAACTGAAAACAGAATTAAATCCAGAGAGTCTTACTCATAATTGAGCTAAAGAATAAGTTAAATGCACCGCATCTACTTCTGAGAGAGTTTCTCACAAGTAATCATTTGGAAGCAACAGGGACTGAGGAAGTCAAGCTTGTCCATAAACCACCATATTTGCTGGCATATAAAACGCACGTTTTTTCCTAAAAAAATGCCTTCTGAAAATGGGGTGTGTCTGGGACTTTGAAAACTACAGCAAACAATTGACTTACAGTGCGGCTTGTATTTTGTACAGTCTTATCTCTTGTGTTTAATCTTTCTGTAGATTATTGATTTATGGGGAATAAAGCTCTCTGGGTTTAAGAAAAAAAAGAAAGTGGGAAAACATGGGCAGCCCCTTTAGGAGAGGGAGAGCCCACCTTGCTGCAGCCTCTGCCTCCTTCTGCCCATTCACCACTCCCAGGCGGGTCTTCTTCCTGGAGCCAATCACCTGTGGGACAGGGGAAAGTAAGGAATTGCCTACGCTGTGACACAGGGCATTTTCTCAGTTTCCCCCTCCTACAGTTGGTTGGCTCCCGCTCAGCACAGCCTGCAAAACCCTGTTGGTTTCTCTTCCTGGCATGAGGGGGAAGGAGTGGGATGGAGGCGCACTTCGTTCCCTCTCAGCCTGAATGGGAGGTTTGGTTTCTTCTGGAGGAGCTGCTTGTTCCTGTTTTCTACCCCAGCCTCCACCACATTGCTAGCGGAGTGGAGAAAGAAAATAAGTCAAGAAGAGGGGGGCCTAGAAAGAAGAGGAGCAGCCTCCAGATGCTTTGAGCCTCCTCTTTTGCTGCCCCCCTATCCCTTTTCTGCACAGGGCTCAGCTGCTCCTGTCTTCAATCCCCCTTCACTTTTCTTAAGTGCCTGCAACTCAGCTCCAGTTTATGGAGGAGTTTTCCTGGCAAGATTTGTTCGGGGGGGGGGGGTGTCATGGCTTGCCTCTGAGGTTGAGAGAATGAGATTTGCCCAAGGGGAATCCTCAAAGAAAAATAGGGAAAGGGGGAATGCTCGTGTCACATCTTCTTTCATTCCTCCTCCCTTTCTATGAATTTTGCCTCAGCCAGCTACTAATTTTTTCCCCCCTATAAAATAAGGTCTGAAAATGGAGTGAGTCTTATTCACAAGTGCATCTAATATGCCAGCAAATACAGTAGTCCTTAAAAATGGAAATAAGTCATCATCTCCCCACATGGCAAGGGATTAAAAAAGGGAAAAATTCCATTGGTCCAATTGAATTTTGCCTCTTTTTAAAGCTTCTGTAAAGGAGACTGTGACAAAGTTGTTTTAGGGATTAGCTATTTAGAATGCCAATGCTCTAGAACCATGCCCTTCCTGGCTTATTAAAAAAGATAGAGGAGGACTGGCTGAGTGAGCAGAGGAAGTGGTTAATGCCCCTTTAAAACAAAGTAGAATTTCAATTTGCCCCAAGGAGGCTGTTATAAAACCATTATTTAAAAGGCCATTCCTGGATTTCTACCATTCTGGATAATTATTAGCTAGCTTCCAACATACCATTTCTAGGCAAGGTTCTGGAGCGTACGGTGACCTCTCAGCTCCAGGGGTTTCTGGATAAAATGGATTATTTAGATCCATTTCAATCTGGTTTCAGGCCTGGCTATGGAACTGAGATTGCTTTGGCCGCCTTGATAGGTGACCTATACAGAGTACCTGACAAGGAGAGTGTGTCCCTGTTGGTTCTACTGGACCTCCCAACAACTTTTAATACCATTGATCATGATATCGTTCTGAATTGTCATGGGGGGGTGGGACTTGGGGGCACTGTTTCACACTGGCTTTGTTCCTTCCTGGAGGGCTGAACTCAGAAGATGGTGCTGGGGAACTCCTGTCTGACCCCTTGTTCTTTGGCCTGTGGGGTCCCTCTGGTTTTAGGTTTATCTCTCATGCTATTTAATTCTACATGAAACTGCTGGGAGAGGTTGTCTGGAGTTTGGAGTAATAAGTGCCATCAGTATGTGGATGACACTCAACTTTATTACTCCTTTCCACCACAAGCCAGGGAAACTGTTTTGGTCCTAAAGCAGTGCCTGTCATCAATAAGTGACTGGATGACGGCAAGCAAATTGAAACTCAATCCACATAAAATGGAGGTGCTCCTGGCCAGTCAAAAGGCTGACCAAGGAATAGGGATTCAGTCTCTGTTAGATGGGGTTACACTGTCCCTGAAGATGCAGGTTCACAGCCTGGGGGTGCTCCTGGATTCAACTCTGAGCCTGGAAGCCCAGCAGTAGTCAAGCATGCATTTGCACAGATAAAGATTGTGCACCAGCTATACCTGTTCTTTGAGATATCAGATCTGACCACAGTGGTACATGCCTTGGTTATGTTGCAGTTGATCTCTGTAATGTGCTGTAAGCAGGGCTGCTCTTGAAGAGTGTTTGGAAACTTTAATTTATCCAAAGAGCTGCAGTCAGCTTGTTAACTGAGGCTAGACAAGGATCACACAATTCCCCTGTTGCAACAGCTCCACTAGCTGCCAGTTGTTTCCAGGCACAATTCAAAGTGTTACTAATGACCTTTAAAGCCCCACATGGCTCAGGTCCAGGTTGTTTGAAGGACCATATTCTCCCTTATGAACCAGACCAGGCTTTGAAATCAGCTGGAGAGGCCCTTCTCTCTATACCACCACCTTTAGAAGTGCATCTGACAGGAACATAGGAGAGGGCCTTCTCAGTGGCTGCTCCCAAGTTCTGGAACATCTTTCCAAGAGAAGTCAGACTGGCAACCTCTCTACTTTCTTTTCACAGTCAAGTAAAGACATTTTTATTCCAACAGGCTGGATATTTTTAACTGTGCTAATTTATGGGTGTTTGAGTTTTAATTATGTATTTTAACTTTGTTTTAATTCTTATTTGATTTTTTAATTTGTGTTTTAACCTTTGTATTTCATGATTTTTAGCTATGTTTCTTTTTTTTAATTCTCATGAGTCACTTTGAGTCCCAACCAGGAAAAAGTAGGGTATAAATAAAGAGTAATAAGAAGAAGAACAGAAGCAACAGCAACATTTACCTGATGTTTGGTTGCTGGGCAACAGGAATAGTAGGTCGAGAATGAAACTCAGTACAGTGGCGTGCATGGGAGAGACTTATGGATGAGAAAAGTTCTATACAAGACAAAGTTTCTGTGTGGGTCTTGAGATCTCAGTGAGAACTAGCCAGAGACAAGGTAGCTTGAGAGTGACTAAGACACAGAGAACTTATGTCTAAAGAATGTCAGTCTGTCAAAAGTTTAAACTGCTAATGTATCAACACTGTACTATAACTGAACTTGAACAAGATACTTTATTTCCACTGTTCCTATAAAGAATGTTACAGTTTGTTTTATAACTACTGAGTCAGCCTGAACTGTGTAAAGTCACAGTTAATAAATATAATATGCTACCTTAAATAAACAGTTTATTTCTCAGGAGCAATTAAAACTTTATTACACAAGGATTGTGTTAAATGAATAGAATCAGAGCCAAGTCATATTAACAGGGTGCCTTATTGGATATGAACTGTTACACTAATCTGAGAAAGAATAAGGGCCTGTCACAAGGCCCTTGAATTTAGTTGAAAAGAACTTGGTATGGGAGATTTAAGTCTGATCACATGGCATGAGTCTGTTCTGGATCAGGCCTAAATATCTCAGTCCTAAATGTTACACATTTAACACATTGTCAAGTTTGACCTTCAGTTCTCAAACCTCCAAAGAAAGGAAGCAAATCTTGTGTGAGAGGTCAGCAGTGAAGTGCACTACTCCCAGAATGCTGGTCTTTGTTGGAAGGATGTTTTTAGAGGGTCTCTTCCCTTCTGCCAATTAATAATATTTTAACACTACCATTTTAATAGGTAAATGACAGGCGAGGGGGAGGGAAAAGGTGAGTCATGTCATGATTGACAACTATAGCTTCCAGCAAGGGAATCACTTCATACAGTGCTTGTGAGAGAGATGTTAATAATCATTCCAGTGTTTTCAGGACTCTTTTGTAAGAAGCAAAAACATAAGAAGAGTCATAGAACTGTTAGTGATTATGTCTTGCTCCTGTGAATTTCTTATTCCACCTGAACCAGTCCTTTCCTAAAGTCTAATCCATTACATCATAATTCTTATTTACTCTTGTTTTTGTTCATTTACATCAGTCTTTAGAGTTAACAATTATTGCTAACTACTATCATTGCCTTTTAACCGCCGCCACCCCACCACCACCACCCCCATTCTGGCCATACAAGCATTTGACTCATGTTCATTTCTCAAACACTGCTAGCTCTTTGTAACTGAGTATCTCTGTGTTTGCATTACCTGCTGTGTTTATGTGTCACTATGAGCCTTTTCGCACCTTACCTTTTCACGGGGGGGGGCGGCGCTCGCACAGGAAGCCTCAGCAGGAATGCTGCTGCTTCCCTGCTGCTTGAGCTCTGCAGCAGCTTCCTGGTCACGCGAGTGCTGCGCAAACGCCCCGCCCCTTCCTACCGCAGCGCAACCTGGGAATTGCAGGCTAGTGCTTAGGCAGGAAGCGCAACCGGCCTGGCTCCTGATGCACCGCACACCAGGTAAGTGTGCGTGGGCTCTGGGAACATTGCGTGACCGCGTACCATTTTTGGCTTTAAGCCGAAAATGAAAAGGTGTGTGCGCAGTCCGCGTCAGGCCCTTGAGTGTCGCATAAATGGGAGTGCATCATGCAGACCGCTCCTCCCATTTACGCGACGCTCAAGGGGCCCTCTCGCTTTAGAAACAGTGTGCGAAAAGGGAGTCTATTACATACACTGTCGTATAGAGTGTCACCTTGAGACCCAAGTAATGTAGCCAGAAAGGAATAAGGAGGGCAAGGTGAATGACAGGAACTCAGAGTTGGAACTGTGGGGCCACTTGGTAAATGGGGATTGTGGGACTTCATAGTTCCAACATATCCCCTAAACTAGGGAATACATAGGGACCATGTACAGTCACAAATGTGTAACTCTACTTTATGCATTCGTCATTGCCAAAGTGAATTCCAACCAATAGGTTTTTAGATTACTTTTAACTCTGCTGATAGCATAATTATGTTTTAACTTTTTAATTTTTTTTAATTCATGTGAGCATTTATCTGTATTTGTTTTAATTCTTGGTAAGTCTGAAGGCAAGGGGAAAGGGAACATACAAAATAAATACATTAGAAGATTGGGAAATTTACTTATTTGGAGTGCAACTGTCATGCTTGGTGATGCTTGCTTTGGGATTCTGGGAGCAGTAGTTCAAATAAATGACTTTGCCAAGCTTTGTGAATACTTTCAATTATGTGTTGCCCACCCATTGCAAATTAAGTGGCAGTTTCTATATAGAGAGGAAAATGTGGCAACATCAGTTTTAGGTTTAAGGGCAACTCACACAACAACCAAGTAATTATCTACCTAGACTTTGGTAGACTTCATCCTCTTTGTACAGGCTACTAAGCCTAAAATAGTAATCTAATTCTGTCTTCAAAAACATTTTTTAGTTATGGAAGGTTACTGTCTTGTTCAAAAACCTCAGGTTCAGAGGCTCTTTGTAAGAAACCTCTGAACTTATTGTCTGATAAATAGTAGGCCTCAGAATTGAAAGTCCTTGCCAAATACATAAATGCCTGGGGGGAAAGTGGTAAAAACAGCTTCTTGACTTCCCTATTACAGCCCAAGGGAAATGAGCTGAAGGTTTAGAAAACCAAAGTGAGATAGCTTCTCAGATTCAGAGTAAATCATGTCCTACCTGAAGACATCCAAAACACCAAAGTGGGTGCAACTTTCTCTCTATCACATAATAGTCTCCTCTCCCCTACCCTTCCAAACCTTGGGACAATACTGCAAATCACTCAACATTTATGAAATCAGGAGGCCAAAACCAACATCAACAACCCCAAATCAAGTAAAGGACAAGAACGTTTCAATAAATACAGACATGTGAATTGGGGAAGCAGTACTTGTATTTTGTAGCACAAACAAGGGTCTGGACCTGTGCAGTGTGATGCACTGCAGGGGAAGACATGTTTTTCAGGCTTCCAATGGTGGAGAGGCCAGTGTTGATGACATCAGCTGCAGTGCACCATGATGCCAGGTTTTTGGAGGTGGAACTAGGAGTTGATAAGCTTTGTCCAGCCCTCTTCCTTCCTTTTGAACAGTGCTTCTATCCAACCTCTCACCTCCACGAGGCACCCAAGCCTCACACTCAAGGCCTGCCCAGCCTGACATCTCTTTGTGATCAGAACTGAACAGCCAGGGAGATCTCTGCATCAAGCCAGGGCCAGGGCAAACGGGTCTGCCTCAATTCGCCCTCTCTGAAAACGCAGTCCCTTCCTCACTCCTGTGCCCCCTTGGCTTCTTCCTTTCAGGACTCTCCCCCTTTACTGCCGTCCCTAAATCTTCCCTTCTCCCAGATGTAAGGATCAGCAGTGATTTATATTTTCTAAGGCCCTTTTCGCATGGTGTTTTTGAAGCGAAAGGGACCCTTAAGTGTCACGTAAATGTGAGGAGCAGTCTGCATGACGAATTCACATTTACGCAACACTCAAGGGCCTGACGCTGATTGCGCATGCACCTTTTCATTTTCAGCTCAAAGCCGAAAATGCTGCACAGTCGCGCATTGCTCTGAAGCCCCACACACACTTACCTGGCATGTGGTGCCTTGGGAGCTGGGCCAGTCGCGCGTCCTCTCCTCAGTGCAGCCTGGGAGGTCCCAGGCTGCACTGCGAATGGAAGAGGCGGGGCACTCGTGCCAGGAGGAAGGAGCTGCGGAGCTGAAGCAGCAGGGAAGCGGCAGCGTTCCTTCCAAGCCTTCTCGCGCGAGAACCCCAACCCAGCAGTGCAAAAAGGTAAGGTGCGAAAAGGGCATAAGACTGTGGTGCTGTTGGCACTAAGGTTAAGATGATATCATTGGTAGCGGGTATATTCCAGAATTCAGAATGAGACTCTGGGAGACTGTTATCAGGAACATAGAACTTCAAACATTTATTGAAACACTGTTGCTTTAAATTTGTTTTGTATCTCAATGTTTAAAAACAGCACACCATTCTTCTCTCTTTCTCTCTCTCAGCCAAATCTCTCAGTTCTCTCTCCCACAGAGCTCTTCAAATCTCCAACCTTCCCCCAAACACACCATAAATTACCCTCTCTTCAAACACACACCAGACAGTTAAAAAATATTTTTTTTTCTTCCAACCAGCCCCTCCCATGGGCTATCCAAGGTTACATTTCACCAGCCAATCAGATTAAACACTCTTAGTTCCAAGAGGCTCTGTTGTCAAGACCCCCTTCCCATCAAGTTCGTCACACTCCTTATTTCAGAGCAGTTAGGAATTTTTTCCTCTTTTACACTTTTTTTTTTTTTTTGGCCAACGCCACATCATATTGAGGGGGCTGTGCCAATTGACTTGAGGCTGGGGTCTTTAAAGAGGTGATCACCTGGCAAGTAGTTGGAGGAGAAAATAAGAGTCATGATGAATACCTTAGCACTCTTTTAGTGAAGGAGAGGGCTCGGAAACTGCCTCTTTAGGTCCTGAGATATGGGAAGTAGAGAAGAAGACTCCTCTTGGGGCTGGCCTTGAGGCTAGCCTTGCCCTCATGTAAGTCCTACAATTTGGGAGTGGGGTTCCTTGGATCTCCCTTCAGTTAGATGGCCAAACAGAGAGCAACCCAGCTATTGGGCTTCCCTTGGGGCTCAAGTGGTTTGCCCCAGGGAAGGCTGAGGAAGAAATCATAGAGTGACACCTGGACTCAGCTGACCCCATGCTAGGTTGCTCTCCTCTTTGCACCTTTCCAGGTTCAACTCAGTTTTAATAGATGCTATGTTTTTCAAAGTGGCGCTTTTCAACCTTTTCCTCTGTGTCTGATCCCATTATTCTGTGGCTGATCTACAAATGGTCCAAAGATTAAAAATAAATCACTTATTGTATCCATGGAATTTGCATAAATGTTGATTTACCATTGATTCAATGGGTCTACTCTAACAATAGGATTTAGGCCAATAGGTATTTTATGTTCATTTAGCAATTAAGAGGTTTAAATAATCAGTTCTAGGTTTAAATCCTTATGTTTTATATTTATCCTCTTGGAAATGTTGACATGAAGGAATATTTGCATCACTGAATCCCTATGGAAAAACTGAGCCAACTTTATTTAAAATAGTAGAATGAGGAAAAGGACTATGCCAAAGAAATGCACCCCTGATGTTGCTTGTGTCAAATAGTCCCAGTACCTGGGGCCCATTCGCACTACTCAATTATATACTACATCCTACTTTAAATGTCCTTGCATTCAAGTGTAAGGAGGGGCCTATAGAACCAGAGTGATAACTGCTTCTGACCAAATTTCAAAGCCCAGGACTCCATAGGATGGAACCATGGCAGTCAAAATGCAATAACAGCACTATAACTGAGCAGTATGAATGGCTCCCAGGTGTCTACACACACAGCCCAAACATTTGCGAAGAGAACATATCTGTGGGAAAAACTGTAGAAACAGAGGTCTCTACACACAACCGTGTGTTATCAGTGGCAACCTTTATACATTCAACTGCAAACATGAAGACCTCTTACCTGCAAGCATTCACTGGTTAAAGATAACACCAGAAGAAGAAACTAAAGAAAGATGGGGAACCTGAGGTTTGGATATTCCCAATCCCCAATGATGCCCTAAATCCAACTGCTAGGGCAGACCTACTGAATCAATTGCTGAATATAAGCCAACAGTTATATAAATCCTATGCTTAACCTTGTTGGGATTAGCAATTGGATTGAAGAAAATATTTTTAAAATGATTTATCTTTATTGGCCATTATATTGGAGAAAGTGGAGATTATGTGCTACTTTGATCATTTCTTCACTTTTAAGATTAGTTTCCCAAATAGTTTTCCTTTTTTTAAACAAGTGTGGGAGAGTTAAAACCAGAGTTGTTCTTGTTGTTTTTCTTTTTTTTCTTTTTTTTTAAATTGATGAATCAGTCTCATATCCATTGATGCACCACTCATATTGCTTCCTGCATGGTCAGAAGCCAACATTTCCAGCAGCCTCTATAATTCATTCATAAATGTATTTCCAGTATTTCATAAGGATATAAACATCAATTACATAATGGTCTTAATGCTTCTTGAGAACTCAGTAGGGGTGTTTGAAACTGCACTTTCCTCAAATTAGACTGTGGGAGCCATCTGATTTCAAGAGTTCATCCTTCTCAAGAACGTAATCAAAAACCCATCATGGTTTGTTTCCTTGAGCCAAAAATGCTACGTGGATCCTTAATCACTAGTAATGAAACCTAGGTGAGTCAAAGTTTGTCCTATCATCATTTGGAGCAATTCATTTCTAGATAGTTCATGTGGCTTATGAATTTCATCCCTGCTGTTTCCCCAAAGTGTGTTTTCTGTGAGAGATATTCTGTTGCAGAGCTTCCATTCTTACTGTAAAGAGTAATGGAAAGACTGGTGGCTTCCACATCAGTGGGACAGTAAGTCTGCTCTGGGTTTTAATCTGAACTGTCCAAAGTATTGACCCATATTCCCAAAATTCAGCTCCTTGAATGTTCAGGATAAAATGTGGCTATGATGGTAGACATAGTAGTAGTAGACATATAAGTAGACATAGAGGGATTTGAAGTGGGGGTCCTCTTCTTAAAGGAAGACAATATAAGTCAATTATACAATGAAAGCCCTATATCTTATTAAAATGCCAATCTGGGGTACAGTGAGGGGGATCCCACATATTCATCTTCTAGTGAGACAGATATGAGTGTTTATAGGTCCGGGAAGAGGAGTGTATTCTTACACTGCAGTTCCCATATTTTCTTACATTTGGCTATGCTAATTAATGAGAGTTTGAATCCATCCCCCAAAAAGATGCCCACTTTCAAAACCACACACCAAAGCTTCACTGTACTGACTGGATACAAACATTAATTCATCCATTTAATCCAGAGATAGCCAGCTGTTGGGAGCTAAGGCACCATATTGGCACCCATGGAACACACCTCCCAGTGCACCACCTCAAAAATTACATTGCTTTTGTTTCCAGTGCCTCTGAATAGCTTCTAGGGGCATCAGGACAATTTTGCCACATTTTTAACCCTGGGCCTTTTAGGCCCAGAAGAGGCCTGTTTTTAAAACAATTTTGGACTGACCCAATAACTAAGAGATATAGGACATCAAGAAATTTAACTGATGATGACCAGGGTTGAGGTTGATGATTCTCCTTATGAAAGACAGAAATGTTTGATTGTTACCTCCTACAATTATTAAAATGCTTTTCACATTAATTTCCATACAAAATGTACTTAAAATCAGGTGTTTACGGATTGGGTCCAAACTTAAAGAATGTTAGGGATGTCAACATAAGTCTAAATAATAAGTTTGGTCAAAATCAGTTAATGAATATGCATTCTAAAGTAGGGATGTAATTCTTTGCTAATGTGATTCTCAAAGGAACCAATAAGCAATTTTAGCAATTTTCTTCCTACTTCAAGAAAGTCTTCTTATTTGCAGTTGGGGAAATTTTCTGCACAAAATTCACACATGGTTATTTTGTGCAGAAAGTGTCATTGTCTGGGTAGAAAGTAATATTCCAGCACAGAAATGTTGTTTTCTGCACAAAAAATGCTGTTTCCTTTGCAAAACAACCACAACTTGCACATTTTTGCACAGAATTAGTTCTAAACTGCAAAAAATTTTGTCTCTTGAAGATTTTGCTTGGTAGGGTTTCTCACATTCAAGAAACATGTTTTTCTTCATAATTTCTCTAATATTTTTTTAAATATTATTTCCATTCTCATTCCAGAGCAAACTAAACTACTGAAATCTAAAGTGATTGTTCAGGTGAATCCTGAAGCAGCTGACAGACTGGATATAAAACTTTCTCTTAGTCCTACTAGAAAATACATCAAACCTAAATCCAATTAATAATTCCAACCAGAGTAGACTTCTTGTATCAGTGGGATTTATCATTCAGCAATTGATTCAAGATGACTAATCTAATTCGAGGTAGCAATTGGATTTAGGACCAAACTGAAAGAATTTGTAATTAAATGTGTAGATTTGTATATCATGAGAGACAAAACACTTTAAATTATAGAGTAGATAACCGGTGAGCAAATTCCTAGCTCAGACTGGAATGTGAGTCAGTAAACCAACAATTTCCATCCCTCCCAGTGGAAAATGGTTAAATTAGTCCTCAAACAAATTCTAATGCTCTTCTGTGCACTCATTCCCCTTTGTTTCTTTCCTCTTTCTTTTGGGTCTTCCCCTCTTCCACCCAACCATGCAATCACTTCATCAAAATCAAAGTGGAAGTCCTGTAAGTATTTCAATATAGTGCCTTTCAGGAGCTTTGCTTTGTATACAGGAACATGGCAGCAAGACCACACATAAGTGCCCTAATCCCAGGGCCAGTCCTAGACATTTTTCTGTCTGAAATTAACACAAAAAAAGTTACCCCTCTCCTTCTCATTCCACATCTAGAAGCCAGTAGGTCTGGTATCTGATTCTTACAACAGTTTTGGCAATGGGATATTGTCTCCCATCATATCTGAGGGCAGCAAGTTGAGTGGCACACAAAGCTTTGTTCTTGCAAAGGGGAAACAGCAGGGAGTTCAGAGCAAACACTCAAGAGATTGAGTCCACATCCCCCATATAATTAGCTGTCTCCTGAGGAGCTCACCTCACTTTTCCTCATGATAGAGATGGCCCTATCTGCCCCAGATGTCCCCATTCCTCTTCTCACCATGTTAAGATTGGGATTAGAGAAAACATAGATTGGAGAGAAGCATTTAAGGGCCACAAGTGGTTTTGTAACTCCTATACATTTTGGAGCCCTCATCCATTCCCTGCTAGGAATTATAAGAATTCACTCTGAAAATAAAGTTGATGGTATTCTTTAAATTCACTTCCTGTTTTGAATTATTTCTATAAAGATTTTCCCAGAATAGGATGTTTCCAATTTATTTGGGCTTTGACTCATTGCCCATTATAGTTACTTCAGAATAAATAATAACAGACACTTTGGGACTGTTTGTGAAGAAGTACCTGTAATCCACAGAAAGCAATGCACCTGATTTTTGTAGTTTTTGCTGTGATTTGTTTTATTTTATAACTTTTTAAACAGAAGTTTCATATTTTCCTCTAACCCTCAGTGGGAGAATTAATTTTGCACAGTCAGGGGAGTATGACAGTTTGGCACATGTCAGAATTCAGTAGAATGTCTCTTTGAAGTCACAACACACCAATGTCAATACAAAAGATACTACTTGGAGTGTTCTTTGCTCTTTTCCCCCATTTCTGAATTATATCTGATATGATTTTTGCAGAAATGCTTTAGCAAATGATATATCACGTGTGTGTTATGGGGGGGGAAATCCCTTGCCAACCTCACAGAGAATACAAATAGGACTATTTAGTGAGAGCTGGATTCTAGGACATATATACAAGAATTTAACTCAAAGCCTGACGAGCTGAAAAATCTGAGGCTACATTCACCTGTGTTTCTCTTTAAACCATAGCAGTAAGCACATACAATGAACTCCTCCCGTATGAACACACTTCCCAGTTTTGTGTTACCTACTTTGCTGTCTCCTTGAATTTTGAAATTTATGAGATGCATGGATCTGACTGTTTTTTCCCCTTCCACCCAGTGTCACAGGCACTATGTTCCCTGTCTCCTGGAAGCCAGATGATCTGAAATGACTGCCAAGATGTCCAAGAAATCAAACATAGAACAGTGACAGCTAAAGTGAGCACATTTTCCACCTTTTCTCCCTCTGACAAAAAAAAAAAAAAAATGATCCACGAGACTGCAAAGTTCCTCTAAAGGATTATAGACTCAGTTTCAAGAAAAGGCATCATCTTTTTGGAAATTGTGCTCTAATTTTTCTGTGACACATTAACAGTCAGCTAAGTAAATTTGTCAAGACTCCACTGGTTTGGTCTAAATCAGGGGTGGGCAAAGTGTGCAGGCCATGTGTATCCCCCAAGGCTACCTTTTTTGGCCTATAAAGCCCCCCTGAGGTTTTTGTTTTGTTTTGTTTTTTGCCTGAAAATGCCCCAAAATGTCCTTTAGGGAACATGGAGAATAGTTTTACAAGCTTTTTCCCACAGGTCATTTTAGGTCCAGGACAGCAGGGGGAAGGAAAATTGTAGATCTCCAAGTCTTCCGGAGACTAATGCAACCTCCTAGCTTCTCATAGCTGCCCACCCTTGATCTCGACTCTGACTAGAGATAAAGGTAGATCTCATGAGGTGGAAAGTCTAAGTTCAGTTTCTGCCCCACAATGATCTCTTAAGCATCCAAGATCCAATGCTAAAGTGGTTTTTAGACCTTTCCACCTATATGTCATATCAAAGGAAGCTGAGAACTATGCAGGATTACAGGAATGGCTATATCTATGGTCCAAACTCTGATGCATCATTTGGGCCCTGAAAAATGTCCACCTTGACACCTTCGGTGAAATAATGTCGTTATAACTGTCATATTCTAGAGCTCTAGTGCTAGTTCAAGTGAGTACACTATATCTGTCTAGCAGAAAATCTCACATGAAACAAGCCCCAAAATCTCACATCCCCAGGATTCTGAAGGATAAAGCCCTGACAGTGATATGAAAGTATTATGATTGTGTAGCATATATACAGTCTTAATATGGCAAGGTCTGAATGCCTCCTGGTAAATGTATATGATTCTCTAGTCTTTTCTCATTTTCCTCTGTAACAGAAGAAGACTTGAGGACTTTACAACTTGCAGGGACTAATATAAACTTTTCTTTTTCCAAATGCCTTAAATTTTCACTCCATGATAGAGTTCAATTCATTAACATTGGTCTTGTGAGGTATTGCTCATTTTAAAAGTTTATGCTTTAGGTCTGGCAGCATCTGCCCAACTCTAAAGAGATAAGGGAATACAAGTACAATAGCTGTTTAGGAAACAGAAACAAGAAGCAATATTTCTCTTGGTCCTAGAAAGAATGAGAGTATGCATCCCGTCACAGTATCATCATTCCCAGTAGGTGAGTGGGTTGAGAACCCACAAGATATATAGCTTTTCACTTTTGTTATGAAAGACCCAAATCAACAGTAAAATGAAAAATAAAAAACCACCAGCCTGTTTATCCCATTTTGGAGTGTCTCATGCATGATTTACACAGCAAAATGCAAGCACAGTTTTCTGCACTATTTCCTCCTAAATTATATCATAAATCATAAATCACACTACATTGACATTCATCAATTACTTTTCTCTGAACATGGACTGGTCATCTCTCTTCACTACATGCATCCATGGGATAGACGAGACCAAACTATAAGGAGGAAGATAAGTGGAAACGAGAGATGGGAAGCTGCAGAAATCCACAGTGAAGAGACAGAGATTTATGAAATAGACATATATGGAAAGCTGTACTACCCACTCTTAAAGACAATCACAATCCTATGACGATTGTAGCATTATGCTGTATGTCCTGTACTTTTGGATTGTGGGATACATTGATCTTCTGGCCCACAATGGGAATAAAAGACCAGGTACAAGAGACTGGGTTGAATAAGGGCCACTTTATTGATCTATTAACCTAGTTAACTAATTTAAAACTCTATGAGAAGCAATAGGGGGAAGAAATCTGGTAAGGAAGGAACTGGAGCACAGCATCTTCCTCAGATCATCTCTGCAGCTTCACTTGGGTGAGCTCTGGAGCCCCAAAGAAAATCCATTTCCTGGATTGCTATCCACTTGGCCCTGCAATAGTAGGCAAACCCAGGAAATCCCTCTGCTAGTCTTGTGACCTAAGATAAGGGCTCAGCTCCCAGGCCAGCCCTAAGGAGATCTCCTTTCCCATTTCCTGGTCCCATGACCTAAAGAGACATCTTCAGAGACCATTCCACCAGATGGGTGCCATAGATGTTCACTGTAATCTTACCTCCCCCCATAACTGCCATGGACAAGGGGCAAAGAACTATTTAGCCCCTTCCCCACTCCTAGAGCAGCCAAAAGGGCTCTCACACCCTTTTGCAAATCATCCAAAAACAATATATTGCACATCTCAGAGAGGTGAACAGCATCAGGTCTGTAAAACTCTGGCCTCTGAAATAATATTTGGGCATGGGTAAAAAATGGCTCAACATGTCCACCACTACATTTTTTTAAAAAAACTAATTTTGATTAGGATTTTTTGATTTACAGTAAATATTTAAACAAAACAGCAAACACAGAGTGAAAGAAAAACAGAAAAGATAGAAAAGAAAAAAAGATAAGAAAAGATATAGATAAAAAGAAAAAGAAACAGAGTAAGGAGGACAACCTCTTTAGCAATTATTAAAGTATACAATTATTTTGTATCTCTGTCAACCATTACAGTAATTCCTCATCCTCTTTTCTGTAACATATACCCATTAATATTGAAATCTAAACTTTTATGATCTTATATATATTTCCTACAGAAAGTAAATAAAAAAATTAGTACTCTTTAAAAGAAACTACAATTATTTCCCTAAAGTAAACAAATCAACTCTTCTCATTCTAATTCAATGACAGTCTATCATCATGCAAAATATGAAGTCCTCCAAACTTTCTCTCTCCCTCTAACTCCTTTTCAGCTCTGTGTCCCCCATTCCCCCATGACATCCCTCTCTAACAATATTATCCTTTATAGTTATTTAACCTATCAGGCCACATATAAATCAACTTAATATTTTTAAAACTTTTTTTATATTTCATATACCCCCATCTCCAAAAAGCCGTGTTTTGTAACAATTTCCTTTATATCAGGGCAACTTTGACCTCAAACGGCAAAATAGCATCTACAACCTGGTAAACACAGTTGTTATTTCTTTACCTTGGTGCTAGACCTTATTCCAAAATAGGTTAAGCACCTTGGATAACTGCTTCATCCTAAAATTTGGATCCACAGTCCCATGGACATGGAAGTCAGCAGCCAGCAGTGGATGTTTCCCTGAAAGGTTGAGATCAGAGCATAGGAAAATAACATGAGACCCCATCACAAAAGAAACAACTTAATATTTCGTTTAATTCTGATTCATCCTTTTTTGGAGTTTTCTCATACAAAACTTTGTTTACTAAAAGCAAATAGAAGGTATAATGCAATCTCGGTGATTCAATAAACATCATTTTATAATATAGGGAGGGAACAGATGTGACCCATCTAAAACTCCTGTGATTTTGAACAAGAGGCTGCCAAATCACTAATTACATTGGATTTCATGGTGCTTCATGCTCAAAATGGATACATTTTCCAGAAAGTAGTGTTTCTTCTCTTACCAAACATTCAAACTAGAAGTGGCCAGAAATCCACTCGTACTTGCAAAAACCAGGTATTTTTGATGTCAAACAATTCAGGAGCCCCCACAACTTTTTTAAAAAAGTGAATTGCTGCTTCAACCTGGACTCTATGAGGGAGAGGTAATTCATCTTTGGCTTGCCAACAAAAGCCTGTGTGGTAAGCAAATATTGCATAAGTTGATTAATTGCATGAAGAAATACACAGTTTAGGAAAAATGCTCTTTTTTACCAAATGGTACAAATTTCAGCATGAGAAGAAAGCATAGGTTTTCATAATGTGAGTAAAAGGAAAGGCAGCAGAAAAAAATGCAGATAGGTTTCAGAAAGCTACATCAAATCTGATAAATTTTCACTTCTCTGAAGCGAACACATATAAAGTTGACATAGACCAGAATCCGTCCATACCTAGAACTCACATTCATAACCGATTGCTTTCTAAAAGTGATATGCCATTCCATTTTCTATGGGGTTGTTTTAGGCCTTTAAGCTGGTTCTAGTACAGTAAATCTGAAAACATGTTGTTAAAAACACAGGGCATACTATAAAGATGCTTAACAACAAGCATGATTCCTTCAGCTTTCTCAAGTAGGCTTAACTCTGTCAGATCTAGGGCTGATAACATGATGATCTAATAAAGCTTTTGTCAACATCTTGAGAGATTAGATAGTTTTTCCCCACCTTCCTTCAGACATATTATTGGATGCTCTGAGACAGGTTGCTCCTTCCTAGCTTTGTTCAGAACTGACAACTAATGAACAGTCTTCTCTCACAGTCTTTTTACAGACACGTTGGGCTCACAGAATAGCTACAAAAGCAGTACATTTTATTATGATTTTCAGCTACATGTTCTGTTTCTTCTCCTAAGAGTTCAGCAGACTTACTGAATTATAGGCAGGTCTCAATTTATATTGGAGCTGTAGTCCTAAACTCACTATGCAAGGTAAGATTGATGTCAATGGGGGGCATTTCCATACTGAATCATTGGAAAAAAACAGAAGGTGTTCCTATTGAGCTGAAGTAGCCACTCTTAGTGATTTTCCTCAGTCTATCATCCATTTTAAAGAGGTTTAAAGCATAAATCATTGGAACTTACCTTTTCACTCTAGAGAAATGTACAGATACTCTCAAGAGAAATCAGAAGACGCAGGAACTGTAGCTGGTCCACTTAAGCTAGCAAAAGAAACTCCTTTCAGTTACAGGAACATTCCAAGATTCCAGTTCTTCACTGTCATCCTCCTCCCACACCCTCTTTTCAGCAGATTAAAGAAAAACCTTTTTCCAAACAAAAAGATTTCAGTTTCTCCCTCTTCTTCAAGCTCCTTTTTCTAAGTAGGCAAATGAAACCTTTTCCTTCTAGCAGTCCCAAGACTATACTCATCTTCTCCCTCTCTCTTTTCACCTTTCTTATCTGGTAAAAGAAAACCTGTCAAAAACAGTAACATCGGAGGGGGAGACCCAAAATTTGGCAGTTGGTCTCAAAATTCGTAGGAAAATATTCTGGATGTCAACCTAAGTGTAAATGTCAAGTTTGGCCAGAATTGGTTCATACATGCGCACTCCAGAGTTTTAAAAAATATACAGAAATCTGAAGTGTTTCTTTGGGAAATAGCCAAACTAATAAATATATCAGATCAGAGGCCATACTACAATTTTGTTTGGACCTGATTTAATAACATGCCAAGTTCAATGACTCTATGAAGATGCATGCAGGCTTGCATTGCATAGGAGATGAACATCTTAAATTACAGTGACTGGTATTCTACAGTGCCTATTTAGCCACATGTGCGTAATTAAATAACGTCTCCTGGCCTAAACCCCCAACCTACTTCACTGGATATCAGACACATCAAGAGATGGTCTGTTCTACTGGCAATTGGGGTGTGGGTAGATGACATTTCCACCAGTGAGTGAGGCTACAGCAATGAATTGCAACAGAAGTCCTGTTTCTGATTGTCACAGCCTCACTTATGGATAAGAGAGGGATGGAAATGTCATCCACTTGCACCTCAATTGCTAATAGAATGAAGCTCTTTCTCTCAATACAGTGGATGCCTGCTTACATAAGTTTGAGAGGAAAATTATAATCACAAGTAATAGTTCCATGATCATGACTACACAGAGATTGTGAATTGGGAGCAGTTCTGGCTGCATAGCTCTAGGTTATGTTTCTGTAACTGTGATACTGAATGCAAGCTAGTATTGGTACTGTTTGTTACTGGCCTCATATCATTTTCTATGCCCTGACCAAGAATAAGAATGATATCCTAAAAGAATGTTAGAATTTTACACTATTTTTGGGTGGTCATGGAGAATAATAAAATGTCTGAATTTCTATTTTCACTTCTGAATTTGAGGATTTGATTTAACATTTGTTTATGTTTCTGTAAGTTTGCCTTGGTCAGGGCTACTGCGTGGTCATCAGTGTGCAGAGCTCTATACATCAGGAAATACAATCAGGTACCAAATGCAGGAGACAGTAGAGACCTTTTTCTGGACTTTCTGAATATATGTAGGTAACATCCTTTGAATAAAAATGAAACAGACAAAGATTTTCTATAGCTTAGCTCACAATGGAGACTGCAGTCAAGAAATCAGAAGAAGACTGGGAAATGGAAGGCCAGCTATGATGGAACTAGAGAAGACCTTGAAGTGTAAAGATATATCATTGACTACTAAAGTTAGGGTTGTCTATGTTGTCATATTTCCAGTTTCTATGTACAGTTGTAAAAGTTGGACAGTGAAGAAAGCTGCTAGGAAGAAAATCTAGTCATTTGAAATGTGGTGCTGAGAAGACTCCTGCTGCGGATTGCAAAAAAGACAAATAACTGGATCCTAGAGCAAATCAAGCCTGAACTCTCCCTAGAAGCCAAAATGAACTAAACTGAGACTGTTGTACTTTGGACACATTTTGAGAAGGCATGACTCGCTGGAACAAACAATGCTTGGTAAGATAGAAGGCAGCAGGAAAAGAAGAAGACTGCATTGCAGGTGGATAGACTCAATCAAAGAAGCCATGGCCCTGAGTCTGCAAGACCTGAGCTGGGCTACTGACGATAGGGTGACTTGGAGGTTTCTTATCCATAGGGTCTCCATATTCAGAAGTGTCCTTATCAGCAGTTAACAGCAACAAAAACATTCTTAGATCATTGCTGTGTAGTGACTGGTTCTTTCTATGCCTGGCAAATCCAACAGTATTTTCAGTGGATCCTATTCCTTGACCTCAGGGAATATTTTTAAAGAATAATGATAATAAAAAGAAACACACAACACATAGGAAGTAACCGGTTAACTGTAGTCAGGATTTTTTCTCCAGTAGAAAAGTCATAATGAAGCCAAACACAATGCAAGAAGTATGAAAAACTTCCCAAGCAATGAGGCCAGAACCCTGTTGGGGCATTGTGTGTGTTGGTGTGAGCCTTTAAGTCTGTTCCAACTTATGGTGCCCCTAAGGTGAGCATATCATGGGACTTTCTTGGCCAAATTTGTTGGGGGGGGATGTCATTGCCTTCTTCTGAAGCTGAGAGAGTGTGACTGGCCAAACATAGTCTGTGGGTTTCTATGACTGGGCAAGGACTCAGAACTTGGTGTCCCAGGATCCTAGTCTGGCACTGAAAGCAGTACACCACACTGGCTCTCATTGAGGGATTACAGAAGTGTAAAAATAAAGTTGGCCCCGCACATTCACTAGGGTTAGAGGTGCAGAACTGTCGCAAAAGTAGGAAAATTACAAATGACAAACTATGTATGTGTCTATGGGAAGGGGGTCAAGGCCTGGTGAGTCAAATGGGAACCCAGGGTCCAAACCAGGTCAGAGGAAGGAGAGGGAACGGTGGAATTTCGTAGGGTGGCTCTATATTTCCTCTCTCTTGCACATCTCCTTCCTTCCTTGTGAGTCATCAGGAGAGGGTTTCTTGTTCTGAAAAATCAGGCTGTGAGCTATCCTTAGCTGGCCAGGCAGCAGCTAGTAGAAGAGGAAAACCACCAGAGGCAGGTTTTTTAAGAGCTGTATGGCCTGAGCACAGCCTCTGAGAGAGAAGGTTCTCCTGGAAAAGAAGCACCTGAGGCGGGGGGCAGGGGTTGGAGAAATTAACAAATAATCACATCCATGAAAGTTAACTCCACAAATGCGGAGGGCCAGCTGTATAATTGTCATCCCCTTCAACATTTCACACATGAATATGGAGACATGTGTGGCCAGGCAACATCAGAGTGTGGTCAAGAAGGCAAAAGTTATTAATATGGAAGGAAATGCTGGGAGAGACTGCATCAGTTTGAGGTGCGGGGGGGGGGCAGGGATTGAAGGAATTCATAAATCATGAAATCCATGAGAGTCACACCCACAAATGTAGAGGGCTGACTGTAGTTGCAAAAAACAGTTGAATTGCTCAGAGGTTATATAAATAATAACATTCCTTGTGCAGCCAAACATTTTGCAAGCATACATACAGCCTTTTCTCTCGTTCTGGCTTAGAGAATTGTGGGCTTGTCGGGTAGTGAACTGTTCCACAATGAGTGAGTTCATGGCCTTGGTGCCCATTGCATAATCAGTTGTGCAATGCTAGGAGCCAGTGTAATGAGACTGGCATGTTTTCGGGGTTGTGGCTACAGGGAAAGGGGAAAGGAGGTCATTGCCCCCCATAAGCATTCTCTAGCAAAGACATCATCTGCAGGGACCTCCAGGGTATAGTGCATAGTGCATACAGCAATAGGAAAGGAGCTGGACACTTGCCTACTGATCTCTATGCTTCCTAGGAAATGCTGGGTTTTGGGGGCTGCCACTGCAAAATAGTGAGTTTGGTGGAGATTGGGTGGAAATTCATTCTTATATATCCTGATGCAGGATTGTGGCCTTCTTTTTTTCACTCACCACAAATTCATGCACATTTCTGTTCAGATTTTGTTCATATTTCCTTATGTGCTTTTCCTAGTATAACTGTTTTTGTACTTGCTTTTGATGTCAATGAAAGTTTAGATAGCTGACTGTTTTAACTACATAGACCTTTGCCTGTCATATTTTTAAAAATTTGTGCATGATTTCGAGCATACAGAATGAACAGCAAACTTCACAGATGTCTCCTTTGCCCCATGGCAAGTCCTGTGGGGGGGGGGGATGACACAAAATAGGTAATTTTCACAAGAGTATTGAAAGCACTAAATTTTTCTTCCACTCCTATCCAAGACATCTTGCCCTTTTCAGACACCAACTGCTAACTTCTTCTACCTAGCTCCCAAGAATACTGTCTAAAGCATGCCAGCCCTAAAACAAAAAATTCCAAACACAGTTGCCCAAAGTGTCTCCAGCTTCTAAATAATGCATAGGAAAATCTTCCTCAAGAGTAAATAAGTCAACACCATACTTGTAACTCACTGGTGTAATCTTTGAATCAATTTTCCTACAATAAGAAAGGCAAAATTCATCTCAGCATGTTGCATATTTCAAAAGAAAGCAACAACTGCGTACCTTGTACAACCTTCCTTTTGCAAAATAAATCAATTCGACTGTATAAGATGAAAATCAAAAGGTCTCCTTTCATAACATAATAATGTTTAACACCAGAAATCTCACAATGAAACCCTTTTACTAAGTTAGATTACTAGACATGGAAGTTTCTCTAACAAGCTGAAGTGGAAAATGGCTCCTGGGTCACACTTGGAACCCCATCTGGTAAAAGTCACCTCATTCAAAGCCATTTACCTGCACCAACTGCAATGCCTTTCTCATCTCTACCAGCAAAGGGCTGAGGAGTACACTGAAGAAAAGAACACACACAGAGAGAATATTGTCTGGTTCAGCCCTTATTCCTCTCAGAATATCAAAATAGATTCTGTGCGTGTGAGGTCAGTTTTGAAGCAGATTCATAGCCTCAAACCAGTTCTGTTCTAGCCATAAGCAAGATAGATCTCTGATGTTCAATCCTTTAACTTGTAGGGGGGGGGGTTGTTGCTGTGTCATGGTGCTAACCTGCTGGGTGTGGTTATGGATTGCATTCATGATGCAAAGCAATATCCATATGCCTGACTTCTATTGACAATCTCAACTAGCATAAAGACATTAGATCAATTATTGAGTGGCAGTGGTTGTGTAAATCTCACTGGTGCAATAGATCTACTCTAGTTGGGATACAAAGCATAGTCTGTTTACCTTAACTTCATATATGGATAAACCAGAGAACAACCATGTGGTGGTGAACCTAAACTTTATTTGAGAATAGGCCTGTGACATGGCAGTACCAATGGAGTAAGAACAATTTCATGTCCCCTTTCTGGGAATTTGATATAATATGATAAACAAAGACTTATTTTTATCCTTGGATTCCTCATGTGTCACCTCCTGACCTATTCATAATTTTGCACGAATAGCCAAAGATGAGCTGTTGGCAACTGATGCTGCTGAAGATACCTATTTTAATGGATGCAGTCCTTAACAGTAGTACAGAGTGGCTGAATACTGCTAGCAACACTATACGGTTATGAGTTATATCTGTTGCAGTGTAAAATCTTGATCTTGACTAGGGCATTAAAACCCATTAGATTTACAAGACATCTGCTCCCTGGTGGAGCTGAAAATTGGTAAAACCGGTTTGTTGATCTGGCTGAAATAAGCTGACTGTATTTTTGGAATCTCCTTAGGGAAATGGGGCTGTGAGTACTCTCATAAAGACATCTTGCAGTTCAAGATTTGCCAGTGCAACACTGTGTATGTGGCTCCCGTAAATAAATCAAGCTGCATGATATAAAAGAAGCCAAAATCCTTCTGGAATCCCAAGCTATTTCTTGTGAGAAAATTCCATCAGAGACAAATCTACTACTCAGTGACAGCAAAGTAGTACCCATCACCCCAGTTGTAAAAAAATTCAGAATGTGAGCAGGTATGCAAGTGCTTCATATGTATTTATAATCATTCACCATAACTTTGAATGATTTCCAAGCCTGTATCAGGCAAGAAAAAAGCAATCATAAGATGATGCTTACTACTGAGAAAAATCCATTAAAAATAGGTTATGATTTTCCTAAGCATTACCTTCCCTCTAGAATCCCAGAATCCTTTTCCCCGTTAGTTCTTATTGCTTAGGTTTCTCTACGCTTGCATTTTCTTCCTTTGTTGCTATTTTTTTTCCCCCAGATGAAAAGAAAACTAAAGTGTGAGTTTTATGGATGTCGGAAGCAATCTTGTTGTGTCAATTTTTTTTATACAAAAGCTGACTTTGTGTCATAGACTAACTGTTTCTTTCTGCTTTCTCCGACAATCTGAAGAAAGAGTAATGCATACAAATCATTTTACTGTTTAAAAATTTTGAATAAAACATGCTAACCTTGTCATACTAAGTGACAGACAGAAATGTCACCCTGGTTTCCTTGGGACAAATAATCCATATCATTCATGTATAATTCATCTGATCTTTAAGAATGTTTAACAATATTGAATTTAGATACATTCCAGCATTATAGAGCATTAAAGTTTCCTTTGTCAATTTGCACACACACCTCATCTCTTTTAAGCTTTCATCTGCCTCATTCTGCCTCTGTATTAACTCTGAAAGGTGTGCAGAATGCACTGGTCTCATGCCACATGGACAAAGGGATCCTCTCTATCTCAAGTCTTCCTGGTGACCCTTGTTTCTGAAGAGAGGGATCTAGGGGACATTACAGATAAGCAATGCAATCCTGGGCTTGTGCATTTACTCTAATGATGTGTAATGAAGTTGACTCCCAGATTGCCTATCACATTACGTCAATATTGTATCATCATCACTACATCCCTAGCTTGTTTCTAAGCCCAACGAAAAGTGCTCATATTAATTTATAAAGCCCTTCCTGACTTTATAAATTGTAGTATTTGAATCAATACTGGAAGAAGCACTTCTTCTTGAATATTTCTATCTGAACCCTGAGCTCAGCTCTAGAAATCCTGCTCTGATTACCTGCACATGCAGTTGAATGGAGAAGGGTACCCAGAAGGAAACCTTTACAGTGTTGGCCCTCAGTTACAGAATATTATCCCTATCATGATCTGCTTGGTGCCTACTGTAGCCAAAAACCAGTTGTTAGATCTGACTAGAGAAGACCCACGAATCAATCAGAAATTAGAGGTCAACATTTGAGTAGGTTTCATTGATTCAGTGGGTCTACTCTAGATTAGACTAACAACTGAATCTAGGCTTTTGTTTTTTTTTTTTTTTTTTATGGATCCAGAGGACAATAGATTTTATATAACCATACTTACTGAATCAGCTTAGGTTTTCACCATAACACTAAGATTCTAGTTCCAGACACTGTTAGATGGTAAAGAGTGACATATGAGCAAAAGTATCCACAGCAAAGGTAGGAACAGAATGCTTTGAGAGACATCCCTGATGAAAGAACTCCTTCCACTATCAAAAATGAGCCTGCATTTTTTCACATAAAAATCTCCCCTTTGTGTCCCCCCCCACCCAAGGTATGCCCCAAACCAAGGTTTCTTAATTAGAACAGCCCAATTTAGAAAGAAACTGGACTCTTTTAGTTGTTGCTATAGATTGGAGTGGTCAGTTGTCAGAGGATAATAGGCCAATTGGAGGACAGCATCGCCCTGACACACACAGATAAATAATTCAATTTTTTCTCCAAAATGTCCCCTTGAGGGGTTGTGGGGACATCTTTACCAATTGGGGGAAACTCCTTGGAAATTGAAGACTGAGCAAAAACAGTTTTTTACAACAGGAAGTGACTTCTTGATTGTTTTTTTTAAATGTCTCGCAGGGATCAGAAATAGACCAGAGGGTAAAAATGAACAAAACTATCCCCATACCCTCTAGGCAAAAAAACAAAAAATGGAGGAACTATGGGCATGCAGAGAGTTGTAACTCTGTGCTCTGCAATAGCAATTGAAATCGGAAACTACTGAAGATTGACTGCAAAGCTCCAGAGCTTGGAAAGTCACTTTTCAGAAGAATTAATATAATAATATGCTGAAGTCACCCATTGCTAGGAAAGATGGATTCCCTTAGCAAAGCATTATATCAGTCCTTCTTGCAAGTACGTTTCCACGTTCTAAAATTCTAACTTGCCTTCCTCTCATTCAACAACAAAATACTTTGTTGTTGTTGTTGCATGCTTTCAAGTCATTTCTGACTTATGGTTCCTCTAAGGTGAAACTGTGACAGGGTTTTCTGGGGCTAAGAGTATGTGATGTGCCCAAGGTCATTCAGTGGGTTTCCATGAACGAGTGGAGAATCTAACCCT
Source organism: Iguana delicatissima (assembly GCA_948472985.1). Taxonomy (NCBI): domain Eukaryota; kingdom Metazoa; phylum Chordata; class Lepidosauria; order Squamata; family Iguanidae; genus Iguana; species Iguana delicatissima. Next base: position 140,715 of record CAOKZL010001759.1, on the reverse strand, counting down.
GGCCTTCAGGGTTACAGTCCAATGTTCAAATCATTACATCACTCTGGCTCTTACCCAGTGAAAAGCAGTGTATACTAATAGTAGCTAAGGGAGGGAGAGAACAACAGCCGGACACAGTTCCATCATGCCTTGGTCCCAGCAGCTGGTGAGAGGCCTCTTTCCTTTCTAATTGCCACTACTGTGGCTTCTGAGAGGAGACCAGCAGCCAGCATCTTCTAGACTTAATCCCCTCCTTCACTTCTACTCCCTTTCCATGTGTTTCATGCCATTTTAGATTGTAAGATAGAGGGCAGGGAACTGTCAAATAAACAATCACAATATAAGCCACTTATATAAAGTGCCACACACATTGATGGTGCTATATAAATAACTGATAATAATTATAATACTAGCTGAAACAGCAGCTCACATTGCCAAATATTCTAATTCAGGGCTCTAGCCAGATAGCTATCTCTTTTTCTATGATGCTCCATTTTATTTCTGCACTTCCATTTTCCATTGTTACTCAGTAATCTGCAGCTATTCACCATACTACATCTACACTGGATTGTTGTAATGACTTTCCATTTTAACATTTCTCCCTCCACCCACAAGTCTTCAAAACCAAAACCAAATACAGTAGAGTCTCAGTTATCTGACCCAAACAGGCGGCCGCATGGTCGGATAACCGAAAGGTCAGATTACCCGGACACCCGTGGCGGCCGCCATTTTGGGGGTGTGTCGGGGGCGTGTCTGGGGCACGGAAATGCCCACAGCCACACCACCAGGCCGACGTGACGTCAGTTAATCCGGATGGTCGGATAACCGAACGTCGGAAAACCGGGACTCTACTGTACTTCTACAAACCTTGGAGTTCCAGAAAACTATCTGATAGCTGTCCCTTGTGCATATAGAGAACCATTTTGGCTCCATAGATGTCTTGTACTTAATTAGCAATATATGGCATTGCTATTTGTGTATAGGATTAAAACTCAATATAGTGGTCTGAATCCAATTGCTTGTTGCAATGAGAGTAGACCCACTGAAGCAGTATGATTTATATAAGTGCTGACTTACCATTCAGCAATGATACCCTAACTAATTAGGGTGGGAATTGGACACAACCTGTTTTTCTATAGTGCCCCCCTCCAAAAAATATCTATAAAAGAGAAGGCATCCCACAAACAGCATGATAATATCCACAAGTAATGAGAATATATAAACGCTAGTGATTTTCTGAGAACCATTTCTGATTACTTCAAAATTGTGAATTGTTCTGCTTAAGTTAATCTGTTATAATCAGTGTAGAGAGAAAAGATATTGAAGGTGATGAGTCTTTTGGAGTGGGGGAATACATTTTCCTCATGCTTTTTGGAAATTCCTGTGAATATTAACTGGCTTTGGTAGCTTAATGCATTTCTTGCTCTTCATAGTCACATTTAACCAAAGGAAGAGCAGTTTAGAAAGGCTTCTACCACCTGTAAGTGAGAAAGGGCATATCTGTTCAATTGTTCATTGTGCGAGTGCTCTAGAAATAGAGAATGGATTCTTTTCTTCCAATGATATATGAGTGCCAGCAACATTCAAAAGAGCCATGGTGAATCATTCACATTTTATGCTGGAGCAAATGTACCACAAGCCTGTTATTCCCCCGCCCCCCAAGATGTCTTGCACAGCTAGTATCAGTCTTGTCCCCTTCTTAATCAACAGACACATTAGGATTATACCAGCATATTTCATCTGCTGAACTTTAGCCACAGTGAGCAGTTTCTGATTCTAGGGAAATTGTTGGGATTTTCCCTAAAAATAGCTAACAGAAAGCCAATAGAAGGAGACAATTTAAGCATAAGCAGTCACTTTGTTCTTTTCTATCTATAGTGGCCCAACAAAAGATTGGTCATAGAACAAGATTCACTGCAACACAGCATTGTTCCTTTGAAAGCATTTATTGCAAATGAAAACATCTATGCATGCAGACGTGCATGGACAAATTGATATACTATGTGCATAGTAACCTGACCTGTATACACTACTACTCACATTCAATGAGTAGCACTGTGTTTCTTGGCCTACTCAACACACGGACATACTCCTGAGTCCGGGGAAGAATTACTAGATATCTCTCTCTCTCTCTCTCTATATATATATATATATGAATAAAAACTGACTTTACAAGCATACACAGGCTCACTTCTTTCACAGTTCTCAGCTTCTCTGCAAGAAACAGTGTGATTCTGTTGTTAATGTTGCTGTTTCTTCAAGTAATTTCTGATTTAAGGTGAACATATCACAGGATTTTCTGGAGCTGTGTGACACACCCAAGGTCACTCAGTGGGTTTTCATAGCCACGTGGGAAGTTGGACCCTGATCTGCAGGGTTCTGGTCCGACACTCAAATCACTACAGTATGCAGGCTCTGTGTGATTCTACACATGTCACAAAACTACATTTCTATGAGTTCACTGTTCGGGGGTCCTAGATTGCTGCCAAATCTTATACACACTCAGGTTAGAGCCAGACCCATTGATGGCAAAGAAATTTACTTCTGAGGAAGCATGTATATGATAGTGCTGTGGATGGCTGGAATATTTATAGAAGGAACACAAACATTTTTGAAACATATTGCGCTGACTAAAATAAAAAGAAACTGGCAGGTTATTTTATGCAGCACAGTATTTAGCAAGCAATACATATGGACTGTGGGAGCAACATTTCAATAATACTTCTTCCTGAGGACTTCCCACTTACATAAAGTTCTCAGGAACAAAACAAAACCAGAAAGATATTAAGCACAATGGGTTGATTCTCAAAATGTGTGTGGATGTTAAAGGGGTTTTTTTTCCCCAGCTGCTTTCCCAATAAGTATTCATTGTCCTTTATTTGGGGTTGGGAACTGTCTTGGCCATGAGGCCAGATTCCCTCCTGAAATAGCCCCACACCAAAGTGCCTCACCTGACATCATCAGTTCTGGCCCAGTGCAACAAAAATGAGGGCCTTCCTGTAGCACTAAGATGGGAAAATCCCACCTTGTACCTTGAGTCATTGATTAGAGTAAGAACCATCCCTCATTTGATTGCTCAAATCCTCTTTGAGCCCCATTTTTGGAAGAAAATTGGAATGAGAACCAAATAAATAAAATAAAAATAAAGAGTGAACTACATTTTTGCTACACTGAGCTGGGAAAAAAATTCTGCTTTTATTTTTATTTCTCCATGTGGGTCTCTTTTAGTTATTTCTTTATTTACTTATTTGATTTCTATCCTTCCTTTCTGCCACAGCTGGGATGCAAAGCAGCTTAAAACATAATTTTGAAGGTTCCTATAAAAACACAACAAAATTATGCATATGAATATTATATAATTATAAAACAAAAACTAATTAAAGCAGATTAAAATACTGTACAAATCATAAACAGTAATAATTTTGAAAAGTTCAACACATCCCTTTTAAAGTGTCAACTCTTTCATCAGTCAGCTGTTGAAAGCCTGATTGAACAGAAAAGTCTTTACTCGCCACTGAAAGGAAAGAGAGAGACTCAACCTAACATAATTTGGAAGAGAATTTCATAAATGTGAAACAGGTACTGAGAAAACCTTTTGTCATATAGCAGCTTTGAACAAAGTGCCACTCCTCCAGATCTCATGATGTGGGCAGAGTTATCTGGGAGAACATGGTCTTTCACATAGCAGGGACTCAAGTCATATAGGGCTTGATAAACCATAATAAACACCTTGAACTGAACCCACAATGAGCAGTTGCAACAGGGGATTTATACATTCCAGCCCCAGTGAACAATCTGATTGGAGAGGATTAGCTGCAGTTTCCAAACATTTTTCAAGGGCAGTTCTCTAGGACGTAATCAACCCAAAGTTGACCTAGATGGGATGTAACTAAACCATGTGTCATTGTGAGCATATCAGAGAACTTGAGGAACAGGCATAGTTGGCACAGATGCTTTCATGGTGCAAATACACTTTCACTCACCACCAAAACCTGGAATCTAGGTTCAGAGTTGAATTCATGAATATAGCCAAACTGTGAAACTGCATATTCAGGGAGGAAATTAACCCCATCCATCATCAGCTGAACCAATCTTTCCTGATCTGTATTTTGACTGTTCAACTGCTTTTTGAGTGTCTTATATAGATTAAATTTCAGTTTGGACAGAAAGGAGAAATAGAGTTGGGTGTGGAATTCCAAATCTCTAGACAACTTCTTCCTGTGACTTTATGTAAATATTAAATAGCATATGGGGGGAAAACCCTGAGGAACTCAAGTGGCCAAGGTAGACAAGACAGGCTACGGCCTCCACTCCCATATCAGAGTGGCGTTCAGAAGGATACCATAATAAATAGTATTGAAAACCACTGAGAGGTCCAGCAGAACCAACAGGGGAGCATTTCCCCGATTCATTTCTCAGCATCAATTGTCCACCAAGATGGCCAAAGCTGTTTCCATCCCATAACCAGTCCTGAAGCCAGACTGAAATAAAATGATATCATCCCTTGGAGCTGAGACCCACATGTTCTAGAATTTAAAAAAATGGAATGTGGGAGATTAGTTGGAAATTATCCAATATAGTAGGGTCCAGGAAAGATATTTTTTAAAAAATCAGTGAGCTCACAACTATATCACTACCCAGTTCTCCTGTGCTTGGCACTCAGGTTAAGATGGTACCAAGTAAGAAGAAGGCTGACATGGATCTTCCATTTATTCTAATGTCCTTATCCTGTGTTTCTGCCACACCATTTGCATGCATAGGAAGACATTAGTAAAAACTGTGATCTTTTCAAAACCACTTTCCCACAGAGCACATTGCCCACAGTGGACTGAATTGTTCCAAAAAGTTGGCTGCTTCCTAATGCAGGGTGGCTTCGGGTTGTTTAGGACTGAAGGGACTGCTTGGATTAATTCAGACAGAAACAAATTTAGAAGGGGAGAATCTAATGTGATTATTAGAAATGGAAAGAACAATATTATATTATTATTGGAAAATATTCACAAAACGGTAAAAAAACCCATGTTTTTCAAGTGTTGAGAAACACTTGATAAGAAGAATCTGATGAGATGAATCCTGGACTGATTAAAATCTTACCAGTGTGGGACTTATTCTGCACAAAATTCACATGTGGTTCACACGTGCATCAAAAAATAGTATGTCAAGGTAGAAATATTAATTCCTGTGCAAAAAATGCTGTTTTCTGTACAGAAAATTCTGTAAGTGGGGATTTATACTGCATAAAATGTACACATAGTTGATCAGCACAGAAAGCAGCGCTTCCAACAGAGAAAACAACACTTTCTGCACAATAATAAAATATTATTTTCCACACAGAAAATCCTGTTTTCTGTACAAAACAACCATGTGTGAATTTTGCACAGAATGAGTCTGAATTGTGAATAGCCTTTGAGAACTGGGAAGAAAATTACTGAAATTACTCATTGCTACCCTCAAGAAGAAACTTAGTGAAGAATTACATCCCTAGTGATTATTCATCAGCAGTTACTGGGGGCAAACTCCTATGTTCACTTTATAATATAACTGTCCATATGCCTGTTCCTAAAGGATTGCCTGGCTCTCGTGTCCATTAGCAAAATAACATGTTTAGGCATTCTTGATAAGCTTTTACCTTTCTACTTCAAGCCACTATCAAAATATTAAAATTGATGTCTCAGCATGAGAGCTAAACTCTGCTAAGGAGATGGGTGAGCAGTATTGGTGCCCTTTACTGAGGTGGAATCATATCCTTTTTTCAAAAAAAATCCCTCATTGGGGGCATGTGATCCTCAGCCAGATTAATTTTTAATTTTCTAATTTCTTAAAAGGGCACATCTTAAAAACTGGATATTTCCCCTGCTCTCTCTGTAATGCACAAAACGTAAAAATGTCAAGGCCATTGATCAAATAGCCATAATTACACAAGGGGATGACTTCTTCTGCTGGTTGAAACCTAAATCAGTAAATGTTGAGTAAGTAATGTTTAGATAGTAAAATACTTACCACCTGCTCTCTCAGCACAAGTAAATAGCATAAAATCTTCACTATGATACAAGTGAGTATGGGGGGAGCATATTGAAAAGAAGTTTGTGAGGTTAGCTTAGATACCCCTTTAAACAGATTTGCATATTGGGGTTTTTTAACTCTAAGAGGCATTACAGGTTTTCCCAAGTTCCTTGCAGACAAACTAAAGATTGTGTGCCAGTGCCATTAGCTAAAGTGTTTATTCCATTGTTTGTTTATTTTGCCAAATTATATCATGCCTCTAGTTTGATGCCAGTCTAAAAACTTCTAAGCTTTTAGAATGGCATAAAATTACACTGTAAAATGATCATAAGTGCAATGAAACCATAAATTGCTAATTAATACAAGCCCCCTTTAATATTTTCAACTGCACACAAAAGAACAAAAGCTGCCCAAAGACATAGGTCTTGACTTTTCCTGTTCCATATAAAAACAGAGAATGGAACATCTACTTTTTCAGACTACAACTCTGAGAAATCCCAAGCCAGCAGGGCCACATCAAGTCCACTGTCCTTCTTCACTGCAGGTTTCTGATTTTAGAACCTCCTCCCATCCACTGCAGAGTAAACTTTCCAAGCTCTGAGCTCAAAAAGAAATGAGCATGGTAGTCTTTCTTCTGAGCCAGTTTGATGTAGTGGTTTGAGTGTTAGAGTAAGACTCCAGGAAGCCAGGGTCTGAATGCTGCTCAGTCAGGGAAATTCACTGGTGGACCATGGGCAAGTCATACTCTCTCAGCCCAAGAGGAAGAGAGTGACAAACTTCCTCTGGATAAATCTTGCCGAGAAAACCATAGAATAGGGTCATCATGAGTTAGGGCATAAAAACACAACAGAATCATTTTCGAGAGTCTACATTCAAACATTCTTAGGATAAGGGTAAGTAAGACTTGTTCCCTCTCTCTCTCTCCCCTTGTTCTTCTCTCTTCATCTTCCCCTCTCCCTTTTTTTTGACAGTACTGTGGTTGCTGTGGGACAGCACCCTCACAGCATCTGTCTCAAAGGTATATTTTCCTCTATGGGGTCAGCTTCCAAAAACAAAGTTCTGCAGGTATACATCAGAAGATGGCACTGCACAGCCCTGATTGGCTGACATCTATATCACCATCAAGGTCCAATCCAGCCAGCCCCACTCACCTGATTTTTGGATAGTGCCAGTGCTGAACTATACAGACAAAAGAATCTCTGCAAAATGAATGAGGAAATGGTGTATGAACTGGATATGCTGACCCTGAGCCCTTAAAGCTTTCTAAAGCATGGGTGTGATTTGGTTTCCTCTCTAGTACCCATTCCACACTGGACTGTTATAGTGCTATTATTCCACTTGCAACTTCCTATGGAATCCTGGGATTTGCAGTTTTGGGAGGGGCCACGTGGCCCCTCCCGAAACTGCAAACCCCAGGATTCCATAGGATGTTGCAAGTGGAATAATAGTACTATAACAGTCCAGTGCGGAAATGGCCTAGGTTCTGTTGGTCTGTAACTCCCAACAGCCTGAGCCAGCACAGCTAATTGTAACGAAGACTAAATTTTCTAATCTGGTACTACCTGGAGGGCCACATGATTCTTACCCCTGTTCTAAAGAATCACTTTTCATCACTTTTTATTTCCGAATCAGCAGTCCTCAGGCCAGAAAATAAAATTATCCAGGTAGCTGTAAAAACATCAGGTAGATTTTACATCTTTTGTAAAATATGCTCAAAGTTTCAGAAAGGATGCAGGGAAATGGGTACTCCCTTTGGAATCTACTGCCTAAAATCCATGTTTCATTTTGAGTTTCCTCCTAACAGTTAGTGATGGAGTTTGGAAAAGTTATATTTTGAAATTTCATCTCCCAGAATCCCTGAGCCATCATGGCTGGTGGTGAGCAACACAGAATGTTTGGTTATTACCCAAGCTGAAGTCAGCGTGTGAGGTTTGTAAATGTTCCACAAATAATGTATATTCAAAACAACATCAGCAACAAAACTATAGAAATGCTTTATAGAGTCTCCGAATTCCTCTTCATGTTTACTGGCTAAAATATAAACTTTATAGAGATAATAATTATTTCTCCTTGGAATGTTTGCTGGACAGGGTAGCTTATAACTGCAATCCCATAAGCAGTGCCGGGGGAAAGAATTTGCTCTTCCACTCCAGACAGAGATAGGATTGCACCCTTAAATCTTCAGCTTTGGCAGCAATGGCAAAGTACCATTAAAATTACCTGAGTAAGTACAAACTATGGTTCCCTACATTAAAACAAAAAGGAGAACCATAGTTGAACCCAAGACTTGTTGTGGCATGAATATGTCTATGGTCAGCTGGTGCAAATAAGCACCTGGATTGATTGGAAAATTATTGCAGCCACTTGGGCCAGGACAGACATCAATTCAATCACCCAGAAATGCACCTGATGTAGGCCCTTTTCGCACAGCATTTTCCACGTGAAAGGGCACCTGGAGCATTGCGTGATTGTGAGGAGTGATCTGCATGACGCACTCACAATTGCGCAATGCTCCAGGGGCTGTCAGGCGCCCATCGTGCACCTTTTCATTTTCTGCTAGAAGCCGAAAATGGTGCGCGATTGTGCATTGCTCCTGGGCCCCATGCGTACTTACCTGGTGTGCAGAGCTTCCGGAGCTGCGCCAGTTGCGCTTCCTGCTTCAACACAGCCTGGGAAACTCCCAGGCTGTGCTGCGGAAGGAAGAGGCGGGGCTCTCACATGAGCAGGCAGCTTGGGCGGAGCCAAAGGATTCCGGACGCAAGAGCCTCTCATTGGAGGTTGCTCAAGCGATCACCGCACCCCAGTGCCGGAAGAATTTAAGGTGCAGAAAGGGCTGTAGTCTCATTGGCTTTCTGTCGCAGAATGACTATCAAACTCCCTGGGTGACTTTGGACTGGTAATTCTCAGCTTGACCTACACAAGGTTGATATGGTTATCCTCCAACTTTTCCCCGCTGAAAACTAGGACACATGTGGCCAAGCAAGAGCAAAGTGTGATCAAGACGGCAAAAGTTATCAGTGAGGAAGAAAACATAACCTAGGAGAGGTTGTAGTAGTTTGTTGTGGTTTGAGCTTATTAAGAAGGACAAGATTCTGTCCTCCTCTCCACCATATTGAATGAATTGAATGCAAGCCACTTTTGCACATCAAACTCATTTTGCAGCAACTGAGGATAAAGTGGGGTAAGTGAGAGGAGGAGAAAGAAACTGGGAATTTTAAAGGCAACCAAAAAAGTGGGCAACAGAGCATTAACATTAACAGAGAATTGACAAATTGAGACAGTTGGAGGTATGGGCGTGGGGATAAAGTGGAGGGGAATTTCTTTTCCTGCTGAGCACTCACTGGACAAAAAGCAGGATGTCCCTGTAACTAAATAAATAGCATCATGGAGTCCTTGTTTTATTTTAATCAGTGGTAAGACTAACTTTGCTTTCTACACATACCTCTAGCCTTTTCTTTGTAAACCAAGGGTGGAAAATCTTAGGCCATTTATGCACTACATTGTTATAGTGCTATTATTCCATCTTCAGCATCCTATGGAATCCTGAGGTTTGCAGTTTAGGGAGGAGCACTTAGAATTCTCAGCCAGAGAGCTCTTTTGCCTCAGTAAACTAGAAACCCCAGAATACCACAGGATGTTGAAAGTGGAATAATAACTCTATAAAAATATAGTGCAGAAATGGCCTTAGATTCTAGGGTTCAACCTTAGCCACCCTAGATTTCCAGTCCCACACTCTGAGATAGCCTTACATCCTTCCCCATGGCACCATCATTGGATGGATTCCCATTTTTGTACTGTTTTTTTCCCCATTCTAGAGAGTTAAAATCTCTTTACAAAGGCTTAGTTACTGTCAGTAAGAGCTTTAAGCTACAACATGCTATCATTCTTTTATTTTTAACTGTCTAGAATATGGCTTCCAGAACTTCTCTGGACTTTGACTTGGCCCTTGAGTGGAAAGAGATCTTCCACCCTTTGCCTCTTTTATGGCTACATTACATACTTCTTTCCCACTCCACACCTGCTCTTGCAGAAATGTATAGGTTTAATGTTTGTTTGACAGCTGGTTTTCTTATATAAAAGGCCAGGTCAGCATAACTATGTGAGCCAGGATAGTGTGGTGGTTTATTGGCAACAGACCCTGAGAGCAGGGGGCTGATTGCCTACTCAGCCATGGAAACGCAGTGGGTGACTTTGGACACATCACACACTCTCAGCCCCAGAAAACCATATAATAGGTTCCCCTTAGGGACACCATAAGTTGGAAATGATACGAAGGCAGACAACAGCAGCATAACCATAGCAATAATTTATGTTTGTCTTATTTTTTTAAAAAATCAGTCATGGTATATGTCTTGCATTTCCATGCACAGACAAAGATAATTTTAAAAAATGTTGGAGAGCATATCATTTCTATAATCAAGTTCATGTATATTTTTAAGTTTCAGCATGGGCTAGAAGCAAGATGGCTTAAGACTTTCAAGTAGATTAAAAGTTTCTTATAAGGAAGCCTATTATTAATACTCTATTTCAGCCCTTGCCCAATTTGCAAAATAAAATAAAATCTAAAGCACTTACCATTGATTGTAAGTGGATTGCAGGGGAATAGATGAGCATTTATTATTCACTTTGTAGCTACAGTTGCTCCAAGGAGATCCCATTTTAAGTGGCAATAATGGCAAACTAAGTTTTGTTCTGGGTTTTAAACAAGAGATCATAAAATCATTGGTGTAGAAAAAGTCCAACTGAGTGTGCCTTCCTTAACCACAAATACTCCGTACATTTGGGGTGGGAGGGACAAAACAAAAGTATAGAAATATAGATTTACAGATCACATTCACAGTGGATGCGAGAGTGAATCCCAAAAAGTATTATAATAAAGCACTTAGCAAACTGCCATTTCAGTTCCTAAAGTTAGGCATCCCAGTGCAACAGCAGCAGTTTTGCAGCCTTGTTATGATTCAGTGACCAGTGTCTTGCCAAACTTATATTCAAAGATGGAATATTAAACAGGGACATGTTCCATTGTACATATGTGTTCATACTCTTTAGAAACGTATTCAAATGTTTGTAAAAATCTCTGTACCTGCCTACATACAAGTATCTTCTTAAATCCAGAGTACAGATCAAGTGGCACAGCCATATCTGAATAAAATGAGCATATGAATATTTATGTGAATTTGTGAACTCCTGTTCACTTTATGTAAGCTGCAAAGAAAATCCTGTACAGATTGCATGGAGCAGAAACCCAGTTTGTCTCTAAGGTACTGCCATAGGAAATCCTGCAGCTGAAATTGCATCTGAGATAGAGAAAGGAAGACAGAGAGAGGCAGTGCCAAGGCTGAGTGTAGAAGAGCCGAGAAAGACTGAGGTAAGCAGAGGGGGGAGTGCGTAAATTTGCATTGTAACTTGTGAACATTTCTGAAGTCATGCTTAGTTGAGATCTGACATTTAAATGCAAATGCTCAGGTTAACAATGTAATTCCAATGGGAAGAAATAACCCCTCAAAATTTTCCAAGGAAGAAAAAACAGTTCACTGCATTTCTCCAGGGGGAGGAGAAATTCTCTGATAGCATTTTAAAAGTTAGACTCTCCATTAAGTGTGGAAGTAGCACAGCTTCAATCTCTCTAGCATTTTCAAACTGTACGGCGGGGTGGGGTGGGGTGGCCATCATTTTGTATACTTGATAGTTCCCCAGATGAAATATTGTTCTGGATATTACATTGGCCAAGGGTAGCACCTAGTTCTAATGGAAAATATTTGTGAAGGAAGACTGTGCGATGTGGCCTTTTCTTGGAGGGGGCAGTGTGATTCAAAGGCAAATCTCAGACATTTTCTCAGACAAGCCTTCTTCTGAGGTTTTTGGCCTTGGCAGTACACAGAGTCAGATGAAGACAAGCTGAAGTCTTCTAAGCTGCCTCAGGTGTAAGAGGTCATAAAGCATGGCTATTCTATTATTATTATTATTTTAGTTTGTCTTTTGTTTATTTTGTTTTGTTTTGTTTGAAAGAAATTGGTAGAGATAGAGATAGGCCTCTTTAAAATCTGTATCGCTTGTGCAGAAATGAAGCAGTGGTTGTACATGTGTCAGTCCAATCACATTTTGTGAACCCTGTAATCCAACTCTCTGAGAAGAGATACTTGTGGCCTTCTATCTTAGGAAATGCTTATACAAACTAGATAGGTTCCTAGCCAACCGTGCAGATTGGAACTTTATTATCAGTTAGCTCTCCCATATCTTTTCTTTTCTTTTTTCCCAGTTCTCAGCTCAAAGAATATCAAAATATATTAAAGATGTATATTTTGATGCTGAGGTGTGGAGGAGAAATGAATACTTCGTCCTAAATCCAATTATCAGTCCCAAAAACATTAGGCCCTCTGTATCAATTAATTGTACGTAACTATTGATTTACCAAGTTCCCATTGAGTCAATCGGTTTACTTTACTTAAGACTAACAACTGCATTTTAGCTGTTGAAAGCAAATATAATTAAAGTGTATATTTAAATATGTGTTTAAACTGTTTTAGCTGTTGAAAGCAAATATAATTAAAGTGTATATTTAAATATGTGTTTAAACTGCAAATTTTTACATGGGTTTGTTGTTCATTTGCAGATTAATGTAAAAATGGGATAGAATGGACTTATGGGTAAATGCATGCAAAAAAAAAAAATTGGCATGGACCAGAGACAAGGTGATTTGTTCATGTTAATTTCTGATATTCTTTAAAAGGCTGTTCCTGCCTTTGCCCCTCACTCCAAGTGTTCTTTCTTATCATGCAGTCCTAATTCAGCAAGTGAGCCAACAGCCAGCTGAGCTGACATTAGGCCAGCTAGAGCTGTGCTGTATGCAAAGCTTGTTCCTTCCAGGATAGGTTTGGCTGTGGCTAATGGACTGAGCCCCAGGAATTTTATTTTGGAGGACTTCCCGCTGGTTTTCATGTGTTGGGAATTACTTAGGCCAACCCTAACCTTGGCCTAACTTTGTGTCAGCACACAGGCTGTGTCTCTGAGCTGAGATTCAAATATGGCATAACTTAGCTCTTCCTCGATCCACCCCTTCTCCACCCCCTTTTTTGGCTCTTCATCTGAATGATCTTAGCTCTTAAGCTAGCTGATCTCTCAGCTGGCTGATCTCTGATATCAGTCAGCATAAGGGGTTAATGCCAGCATGAGGGATGTTCATCCAGCCTACCAGTTCAGCCAGTATAAGTGCTTTATGCCTCATCGTAAGCCACTCCAGGCAGCCTATCTTTCAGTTGGGATTGTACTGTTAAAAGCTAATTGGGAAAATAAAGGCAGAGGCTACAAGGTAGAAACCGTATAAGCAGTTAAGAATCTCCTCTTCCTTCCTGGTTGTCCTAGATGTCATGTTCCCTAACCTTATATTAAACTTATGAGGCAAATACAGCAGCCACTGATGGCTTGTCAGTGGGGCAATAAATCCATTCCATGTTTTATGTGAAATTTAAAGAATCCACAGTATTCTATCATGGATTCTATCATGAGTCTGTTACTCTGATGGAAAAACCCTATCCTGGGGTCCACAATTTGATATTAAATATGATTCTGTGTGCCTGAGAGGTTGCCCGAATGAGCATGGAGGCAGGCACGGTCAAACGACCAAAAACCAGGTCAGGCCAGTAAAATCCCCAATCACGTAGCCCAGGAGACCTCAAGATGTGTAAACCCACAATAAACAAAGGGTCCTCAGCCCCAAGATGCCGACTTGAGGGGATTAGCATGTCTGCCCCAAGTTGAGCAAATATTCCATCAGGTGAGGACCATTTACATGAAGTCACACCACAGACTAACACAGCCGAAGATCCTGAGACTTTGGCAACACCTTGCAATCCCATCACACAAAGGAAATTACCAGGGTGGGGCTTCATTATCATTCCAACACCCATTGTTTTCCCCAGGAAAGGATTAGTCCTCCAGGTACTTTTCCCCCTACAAATAGTCCTGGCTTTTGAGCATTTCTTCGGATCGCTCCCAGTCACCCCAGCAGACCATTGCTCCGTCTGTTGAGCAATCTCCTCAGCCCTCTCCGTGCTGAGCCCCACTTCTCTACTGCCTTCTTGGACCCAGGACTTCAGGACAAGGTGCAGTATTACCCCACCTACACCCTTTCAATACTCTTGGGTGCATGTGTGCGTGATTGCGTTGGTGCGTGAGACTTGCATTCAATAAAGTCATTTATTGGACATCTTTGTTTGGTTTTTGGCTTGGCCTGACCTCGTAAACACTGGGTAAAAAGACCCCGCTAGGTTATCCTGCCTCTCGCATTGCTACTGCTTGTGCTCTGGCTAGTTTCCATTCCCCATCATATGGAGCAAATTGAAGTGTCCCCCAAGGGACCCCAGAAATCAGGGTAACAAGTGTTGGGAATTAATCAGAATTTAGTATGTAAGTTAAGAATCATGCCTTATAATTCCTTTGTTTTAAAAGCAAATGTAATACTCTTGATGGGTTCCCTTTAGTTCCAAACTTTAAAAGAGCTATCCTTAGTGCAGAATTCTGTCCCCAAAATAGGGGCAACATCTTAAATAATGTGCAGACTAACATTCTGAATAGATTCACCAGTCCTGTGAAACACAATTATCCTAGCCTACTTCACAAGGATGCTGTGAGGACTTCAGTAATAACCACTCTTTCAACAAAAATTCAGAAGCTGCTATACAACTGAATCTACCCAAGGATAGCTAGGATTTCTATAGTATGAAAGATGGTTGTTAAAGGCAATTTTTTCTATCCTATGGAAGTTTATGGTTCAAGATATAAATGAATGTGCCTGATACAACTTTAACACGGAGACCAAACTCTGTTGCCAAAACCTTCTTTCTTAATAGTTGTAGATAGGGTTGCTAGATGTTGAAGCCAGGCTGTGAGTTTTTGTAGACCAAGGGACAAGGGTGGGAGAAGGGTTTTGATGGGCTCAGCTCTGGACAAGAAGAAATTGCTGTGTGCAAATCTGGAGCATATCTAATCCAGTACCAGTTTGATACAATTTGCAATGCTCAATTGATCTGTTGTTGCAGCTTGCAAAGACTCTTAGAGGAGTGTCTGTGTATTTACTCAGCTAACTTCCTACTTCCCTCTCAGTCATTGCAACGCCAGGGCTCATCCTCCACTCTGCTATGCATCCATCTTCTTGCTACAAGCGAGTAGGCTAGATTAAAGGTTCTTTATCCATTCTCCCTAATTACCTAATAATACATCCATTTCATCTTGATCTGAGAAGACTGTTTAGCTAAGATGTCTGTTTTAAGCTTCAAAAAGGAAAATATGTTCTCTCTCTCTGTGTGTGTCCATGTATGGGCATGTGTGTGTCTTTGAATGACAAGCTGTGAGCAACTGCGCGTGGTACTTAATGTATAACACTTAATGACATCCCCAGTATCTATTTCCTGGGGCCTGATGTTGGTCCAGAATCTTCAATTCCATGGGTGATCCTGAACAGGCAACCCTACTTGTACAAACAACAGCTTGAAACATGCAAATGGATAAATGGGCAGTATTGCCCTTTTGTTGAAATGAGTGGAGAAAGCGTGAGGCTTGTGGATGAGACAAGGGTATTCTAATCCATGACAGCTGAGTGTCCCATTGGCATTGGAGTAACTCAAGAGGAAAAGTAGCATGGAATAATTTCCATAACCAGCACCCATCCTGGAATCAGGGATGGAAGGGTGTGAATAGCTTTGCGTCTAAGAAGTCCTGTTGCATCTCCAAACATGTAATAGGAGACCTACTTGGCTCAGCAGTTTTAATACACGGATCAATTTTGCATTACCTCCTCCTGACTGTGAGTACTCATAGAGGGAAGCCATAAAACATTTATAGGCCCAAGAATGCAAATTGAAGCAAAGAGTGAATCTTCAGTCTGTGGACAGGCCCTTAGTTGAAACAGGTTTGCCAAATGAGGTTGTGGCAGGC
Source organism: Iguana delicatissima (assembly GCA_948472985.1). Taxonomy (NCBI): domain Eukaryota; kingdom Metazoa; phylum Chordata; class Lepidosauria; order Squamata; family Iguanidae; genus Iguana; species Iguana delicatissima. The sequence continues at coordinate 124,800 of CAOKZL010001759.1, read as the reverse complement.
GTTTGCTCTGCCTCAAACCCTATAAAAAATTCATTTTCATTTCCTTTACTTAGCTGCATCTATCTTATGACTATGTGGGATTTCAACATGAAATGGGCAAATATTATAGACATATATATATTTTAAAAAATAATAATTACGTTAATGAAATTTTCAATATTTTAAAAGGGGGCATGCGTGGAGATTTGCCATAAATTAATATAGGAGGATTTGGACAGAGCTGTCTACAACAGATTCAGCTGTAATAATGCTAGGGGAAAAGACTGAATCAGGGATGTGGCCGAGGAAAAAACAGCTCACATTTGGAGTTAACTTGGAGGATTATACCATTTTATTGATAGAACTGTACCATTTCATCCAACTGGGCTAGCTATGTTTGAATGATCCTTCACAATCTATCTAAGGCCATTTCCACCCTACACTGTTACAGTGCTATTATTCCACTTTCAATATCCTATGGGATTCTGGGGTTTGTAGTTTGCCGAGGTCCAAGAGCTCTCTGGTTGAGAATTCTAAAGGCTCCTCCCCTAAACTGCAAACCCCAGGATTCCATAGATGTTGAAAGTGGAATAATAACACTTTAACAGTGTAGGATGGAAAAAAGTTGGAACTATTTTCAACACCATCCTAATTTTCTAAGGGAAAGGTGCTTTTTTCATGTGCAGAACCAAACAATTACCTGTATTCAATCTGAAGTGATATAGCATCATATAGCTTCAGTCACATTACACAATTATAGCGTTATGGTTCCACTTTAACTGCCATGACAGCATCCTATGGAAACCTGAGATTGGCAATTTAGGGAGGGGAATTTAGAATCTTTGACCAGGGGAGTACTAGTGCTTCCCCCAGGCTACCAACCCCAGTCTTGCATAGGATGTTACCGTTGCGGTTAAATGGCATAATAATGCTGTAAATCTATGGTGTGAAAAGGCCCTATATTACACGATAACTTTGCATGTGCAAATTGTTCTCAAAGTGGGAAGGGACCAAAGACAATACTGCAATTTTTCATCTGGCAGATTACAGGCAATCCATTCATCATCCTAAGAAACCTAGTTTTGATAGATATTCTACTTTAAAAAGGCAGAGAAGGTGGAGGAATAGACACAAAAAGTGAATCAACCAACAAGTGGGTGTGGCTGTCCTTCCAAACCAATAAATGAGAACACATAGATCAACCCATACAATCAGCACAGTGTAACACAACCAAGGCAGCATGTCTACCACACAAGAGATCTCTTGGGAGCCATAAGCAAGCATACTAACCCAGAAGCTTAGATGATAGGCAACAGCTCAGTGGGATCATTACAAACCTGACAAGGAAGAAAATGCCTTCTAAATATGATGATAGGTAAGACAATAAAAATAAAACAAACAAGCATTCAAAAATATAGCTGCTGGGTTCCTGACTGCAACCATAATATTTATTATATTGCAACCAACAGGGAAAACCACCAGTTAGTTGAGCCAGGGAGAAGGAGGATTGTAGCAAGAAAAACTGGATGAAGAAAGGGCCAGGCACCTACATTCATTCAGCCACATTTCTCCACAAACAACTGTCTCTCTCTGAAGCTCTTTTCCCGACAGAAAAGGAAGCAATCTGGATTTTGCCAGATGTATTTGCATACAAGGTGCATGTTAGAGAGAGGAGCACAGGGAAGAAGCTGTTGTTATCTGAATACTCTTTATAGATTATATAGTCCCCCTCTCTTCCAGTTCAAAGGACCGTAGGAAAGTTGTTCAATGCTTCTTTTTCAAATCCATACCTAGCATAGTATACCTATACTATACCTAGTATAGATATAGCTATTATGGCCTATATACCTAATAAATGCAAATATATACAGTGACTTAACATGCATCAGTGAAGAAGCATTGTACTATTATTTCTATCAGTGTTTTGTTCAGGAATGGCTTCCTAAAATGTATGTAGTGCAAATGGAGAATGAACGCTTCCATGAATCTGAGTGTATCCTTAATGAGAGGACAAGTATCCAAAAGAACAGGGCAGGGCAAGGTTAGGGTAACAACCAGACCTTGACTAGTTTGCAACCAACCTTCCTTCCTTCCTTCCTTCCTTCCTTCCTTCCTTCCTTCCTTCCTTCCTTCCTTCCTTCCTTCTTCTGCCTGAAAACCTGTGTGTGTCATCAGTCCAGGACCATTACTAGCATGCAGGTGGGAAAACGAATCAGATGATTTCATGGGAGTTGGACAACGGATAGATTAACCCAAGAACTGGGCTTAGCTCCAATTTTCACAGCAGCAGGAAAAGGATAGATCTTTAACAGCTCAAATAATTTTTTGCAAGTGATTGCAGTGGCTTGGTCCTAAATGAGCTGTTGAAATGCATTAGATGACAGAAGAGACCACCTTCTGTGGGAGATATGGACCAACACAATCACCTCCCTTTCTCCTTGGGGGCTATGGAAGCTTTCTTGAGCATTTATACTTCAGAAATTATCCCACTTTTTCAAATAGCAAAATGTCTTGCCCAACAATACTTTTTCCTCTTCCCGTATTCTTCCTATTGTCCAAGATATATCATGTCAGATTTCTATTAGCATTATGTAACTGATTTATTAAGACAGGCAACAAGGGTCTGGTAATTTCACTTGGTATTTGTCTGCTAGTTACTCCACAATTTATGAATCTTCACATTTCACTTTTAATTAACAGAATCCTGAAGTCATTCAAGCATGCTATCAGGATTTAACAGTGCAGGAGACAAATAACTGAGAAAGCAGACCTGCTTAAGAATGGCAGAAACCTAAATATCCAGTTCAGATGCAGTTTCTTAAAGATTCTTCTTCTTGTTGGAACACTGGGTGAACTTTTATTATAATATTCAAAACAATCTGGAAAAAAAGTAGGTTTGCTATTTTTAAAAGCACACAGACACATACAAGGTACAAGAGTATTCCTAGAACATGAGTCAGCTTTTCCTTTTGAATCTGGCTTGCTTTACTTTGTTGTTCTTAATAAGATTAGGAAAAGAATGTGGCACACTTTCAGAAGGGTAGACAGATGCTGGTTTGGGAATGGGTACAAAATGAGAAACATTCACATCAAAATATCCTGAACTGTCCTTGAGGAACCTCTTCTCAAGTGAAGGACACTGATTCACTAAAAAGACCTACAACCCTTTCCTCCGCTCCTTGTGATTATTAAACAGCAAAGTGGTGCTAAGGACACTGCATTATAAAACCAGGCTTATCAGATATCAGAAGTGGGTCCTCACATAACTCGCTAAACCAGATGAGACAGATGGAGCTCCCTCAACTGATTTCCCTGTTCCAATCTGTCATTCTCCCTCCAAAAAACCACTGCCACTCCAAAAAACAATCCAGATGTATTGCACCACAGCTGAGTGTAGCAAATGATTACTTAGAAAAGACAGAGGGTAACTGAGAAGATTTTCTGCTATGCCTTTTCCAAGAGGCTTCTCAGGTGGAGAAGGCACATCAGAAGAGAGAGAGAGAGAGAGAGCAGCACATCTCCTGATGGGTCTTCAGCAGCAGATGTAGAGGATACAACAGGAAAAGTGGCAGCACATCTACTCTTCCCTTTCCAGCAGGCTTGCCAAGAGAAGAAAGCAGACGCCAGTTGCTCAGTCCCAAAATAAGCAAGCAGAAGAAACCCAGCTACATCCAGAATTCTGAGATTCCACTTTCTTTCTTCCCTTCACACCTCGCTTCTAAGCAGCAAAGGAAACCCCTTCCTTTTAGCAACACCAATATGCAGTTGCTTTCTCTCCTTCCCAGGTAAAAGACAACCAATACAGTCAGCTGTCTTCACTACTCCATGCCAAAACTCCAAATCACCTTGCTGTCTCCCTTCTCTCTCCTTGCTCTCCTCCCTCAGTCAGCTGCAAAGTCACATTGGTAGTGCTATCCATTATGGGTGAGATATTTATTTATTTATTTATTTATTTATTCGTGGAAAATGTTGTAAATCTGATGAGCAATGTCGACTGAGACTCACCTCTACTGGAGTGTTTTTCAGTAGATCAGCTTGCTGCTTTGCAGTTTGGTGAGAAGACCTGCAGCTGGTGGAAGACCAGAGCACCTGCACAGTGGAAAAACTGCTCAAAGGAAGTGAACAATATTTTGATGAGTTACAAGAGATATTTGAAAGCAGGGATGTATGAATCTGCCACTGTTTGTTCCTCTCTGTAATAAGTTACCTAGCACAGATCTTTACTCTCATTCTTCGCTGACCTCAACAGTCTTTTTTTCCACCAGTGGATGTATGTAATTCATGTGCCAGCACATTGGTGGTTCCCTGCATATGTAATAAGGATGGAAAGGATATTCAAAAATATGCAAAAATATTTGGAAAATGTATTTCCCGAGTGCTGAGAAGCACTAGCAAGAAGAACTCAAGAAGAATCTTTGCATTTCAAGACTAATTCCATGCAAAATTTGTGCATGGTTGTTTTGTGCAAAAAACTGTATTTTTTTATGCAGAAGGCAGATTTTCTGTACAGAAGCCAGCATCTTCTGCACAGTATATGATATTCCTAGATGTGCATATTATTTTCTGTGCAGAAATGTTGTTAACTGCACAGAAGATGCTGTTTCTATGCAAAAATGCCACATGAGAATTTTGTGCAGAAAAAGTTTCAAACTACAAATAGTGTTTGAAAACTGCAAGGAAGCCTTCATGAGCAAAAAACAAAACAAAACAAAAAACAAAAAAACCTTCTAAAATTCCTTGTTGCGTCCTTCAAAAAGGAAATGATCTAAGAATCACATCCCTAATATGTAGCATGCATATATTTGCAACCATGAGTGGATAAACAGCAGAAATATGTGAAACCTTATGCAGACGTATTTTTTTCCTATAACAAATAGGGTGCTCTTTTCTTTCTACTATAATTGACATTTCTCATCCTATCTCACCCCACCCAACCCTTAAAAGAGCAGCACTATATGAAGTGACTGATTCACGGGCTCTGGCTATTGGTTTAAAGTGGAGGGTCAGAGTTTGGCATAGGGTGAGAATTGCCTACCTCATGAGGACTTAGAGTTGTCAACTATTTTTCAGCATCAGGGAAGATAGCCTTCCATTATAAAGGGTGTTTTTGCCCATAATTCTGCTTGTCCAGAAGAGGTTAATAGTAGTGTGTTTATGTGTGTTTATGGGTCTTTTGAGAACATTCCTTTCTTTTCCAAGCTCTCCAGCTTTCAACCTAACATAAACCTCTCCCTTTCTCTCAATTTCTAGTTGTGTGCCATTGTGTGAGTTTACAAAGAAGTTCCCTTTTTTACAAGCTTCTCTCCATAATCCTCGCTCACCTCTCCAGTATTCTCTCCAGTGTAAGCATTTCCCCTTTCCCTCTTCATCAGACCCAAGATACTTGGGGATGTGTATCAATAGGGAAGAAAGTTATTATACTCCTGAATTAGAAGTATGTGTAGCATTCAAAGAAGGCAGAATTTTTTTCACTTTTTTGAATGGCCCTTGAGAAATCAGCCAGGCATATACACACATTTACAAAATTTGTGGTATCATTTATGTCCAGGGACAATGGCCCATCCATTAGCTGAATACTGCACATTTCAGCTCCCAGGAGTTTTAGAGTGAAATCTGTTTACATTCTCATTTGCAAGCTGTGAATAAGCATCCAGCCTACCATTTCAAGCATCAAACATGCAAGGGACAACACTCCAGGCAGCATATATCTAGATAATTTACTTCCTGAAAATCTCTCCTTTCTTTCTCTAGGCCTCCACCTTCCCCTTTGCTTCTTCTCCCTCTAACTAGAGTTGGTTCACACACTCAACAGACTGTCACACTAACAACCTTCTGGGAAAGTACCTCTTCAGGATGCCAGTGTGAGGAACATATGCATTTGAGTTTACCATCAGTTTAAAAAAAAATGCTCTTGCAAATAAAAAATGAATGCATGGGTTAAAAAATTAGACTGGAGCATTTCTTCATTTTAGTTATCTATGTAGATGTTATTGGTGGTATGGGGGCATAGAAAGGCCTGTGTTCATGCACAGCCTTCTCTGTTTCCTCTAACCTGGACCTCTGCCCCCACATGGATAAAAGCAGTGGTTCTCAACCTGTGGGTCCCCAGATGTTTCTGGACTTCTGCTCCCAGAAGCCCCAGCCACTATGGTCAATGCTCAGGGCTTCTGGGAGCTGAAGTCCAAAAACATCTGGGGACCCACAGGTTGAGAACCACTGGATAAGAGGATGATGTTCCATTGGAAAACCTGTATTTAAAATCACATAGGGTACCTCCACTAATAAAGAAGTCTCTCCTTTTCAGCAGGTTATGCTCCACATGTAGAGATTGATGGGAACTGTGACTGAGGCCACTTCCTCACGACATCACTATACCACCATAGCAGCAGGTTGTTAACAGTCCAGGAGCTGTGCTTCTGTATGACATTGTTACTATCCAGCTGCTATCCTGTCCCCAAACATCACCAAAGCATGCTGTTCTATTTCCAAGAAAAAAAATCCATTAACAGCCTCCTACAGTGCTTCAATCCCATCAGCCAGCTCAGTGCAGAACTGTTATAGCACAGTTATGATTAATCTAGCAGTGGGTGGGCTGTGGGTGTGCCCAGCTTGCCCCTCCCTCAGTGACTCCTATGGCATGGTAACTTCAAAATCTGTCACCCATCGATGTTTATTTGAAAGATCTCATTTGAGTTAACACTTTTATTTTTAATACATTTTTAGGCATTATAGCATGAAAACGCAATAGTGTACTGCCGTGTTTAGTACAGCTTCCAAGGAGGGGGAACCAATCAGGGGCAGTGGGGTGGGATGAAGGTGGGGGCAGGAAGGGTGTGGAAAACAGCATTCCTAACCCAACGGCATCACGTGACTGGCAGTGCCTTAATTGGAACAGTGTATCACGCTAATGGTCTCTAGTGCAGAAATGGCCTGAGTGTCTAAGGGCCTTTCCGCCCTACAGTGTTACAGCACAATTGTTCCACTTTCAATATCCTGTGGAATTCTGGGGTTTGTAGTTTACTGAGGCCGAAGAGCTCTCTGGCTGAGAATTCTAAATGCCCCTCCCTAAACTGCATACCCTAGATTTCCATAGGATGTTGAAAGTGGAATAATAGCACCATAACAGTGTAGGGCGGAAAGGCCTTAAAGTGTTCCTCTTCCTCACTTATTTAGTAAATCTAGTTTTATAAAGCCTGATGGAGGGGGCTACAGAAATCTTTATGGCTGGGCATTGTATTGACTGAGATGAGGAAACAAAGACAAGTAATCCTGGCATTCATCCCGAGCAGCTTTTTGTTCTCCTACCTGCTCAAGCCAGATCTTCCAATCATCACAGATTTTATATATTAAATCCAAATTATTAATATTGTGCTGGGAAAAAAACTGTTTGAATTGTTATGATACCTCCAAAAATGGAATGAAAGACAATGAGAGCCAAGACATTCATATCGGCTATACTAAAAATATTTAATTATAATACAGTAAGCTCTATTTGATTGGCACACAGCCCAGTGGAAAGAGCAACCTGCCAATTAAGCAATGATCCCCAATTATCACGGGCTCATAGGAGAATATTGTTCCTGAAGAAATTCTCTTTCATTTTGAGAATTACTTTTAAATAACTATTGTGGAAAGCATTACAATACTTCTTCTTTTGAAAAAAAAATCTACGAAGGCAAAGATTAACTACACAGTTACAATAATGGAAGACAAAAGCTGCTGAAAATGAACAAAAGACCAGCCAACACAAATATATTCTATTATAAAGCAACAAATACTATATTGCACATATTAGCATGTGAGAGTAAGCTTCAGGGAGCAATCCCAACTTTAAATGTACATAATTCAGGAGACAAATTGTCCAAATTATGATATTTGCATGAAAACCATGGATATGATCCAAACAATGGTTCAGATGAGAGAACGAAGAAGTGGGTTAGTTTTATTTCAAACTAGTATAAACCTGGAATTGCCCAGGATTTTATTTTCTCATAGGTAATACCTGCTAGAAAGATTTGAGATCTTATGTCTCCAGTTCCCCAACTGTCTTGTCCAGTACCTGTAACTTTTCCCCATGTTCCCCAATCCAATCTGTATTCAGAGTTATTAACATACACGGCTTGGGTTGCTGAGGGAATACATTGCCCTCCCCCTTGATGCTAGGCCTCATCTCCATAGCAACCGGCCTATTCAGAGCTTTCTGGCTGAGAATTCTAAAGGCTCCTCACAAAACTGCAAACCCCAGGATTCCATAGAATCTTCACAGGCAGCCAAACATATGAGGTCTTTGCTTGCCTGACACAGACAAACAACAAACTTTGACTTTTATGTATTAGTAGATTAAGTCACACTAAGTTACATCTGTGGAGAAGATTTTTGGATGAGGAAAAATCTTACAGTGGGAGCGATCTTTGTCAGCACACTCCAGTGTGTTTCAGCATGAGAAGACTGCCCTTTGTGAAGTCTCCATCCTCCCATGAAAATCTTCAGCCCAAGAGTGAGATGTCAGTTTAGCCCTAAATTCTCACTAAAAGGTCCTATAATTTGAAATAAAAGATCACGTGCAGAATGAGCATCTTTCTCCTTTCTGCACCTAAGTCCACTCAGACAGCAAACAGAAAAGGACAGGCTGACCGATCAAAGAGATGAAAGCAATCCATCCAGTATTCTTATTTTCAATAGCTCATACAGCATTTATCTCAGTCTTAACTTTTATAAATTCAGAAAAATCAGGGTTAAAAATGTGCACAGATCTTCTAATACCAACAGAAAAATGTACCACATCACAGCAATAAGAACTTTTTTTTTTCATGTGTGTGAATTGTCTTGTTTACTTCAGAAGGATGGACCAAGTTAGGCCTGGCATCCCTGAAAAAATCTAGGATGAGAAAGAGCCAGCACAGTATAGTGGTTTGATCATTGGACTATGACCCTGGAGATGAGACTTCGAATCCCTGCTCAGCCATGGAAACCCACTGAGTGATCTTGCACAAGTCACACACTCTCAGATTCAGAAGAAGGCAAAGGCAAGCTCCCTCTGAACAAATCCTGCCAAGAAAACCCCATGATAGGTTTTCCCTAGTGTTGTCATAAGTCGGAAATTATTTGAAGGCACACAACAGCAACAATAACAATGCTCCAGTTGAAATTTGTCATTCCACTATATTAGATATTATTTACACACTTGAGTAACTTTGAATTCAGCTGAAGTCTGTTTGTCTGAATGCAATATTTGCATCTTGCCTTTGTGACAAAAAGGTATTTGCTGTAGAAAGGCAGCAGAAAGGGGTCAACCTAGCTTCCTTCAGAAGAGTTCTGAGTCACAAAAAAGGCGCACTCACACCTAGCCCCAAACACAATTCCAAGGAAGGCTGGATCAAGAGAAGGGCATCACTAAAGCACAAAGGAAGTCTGGTGATGGAGAATATAGTCTCTCAGATAACCGTGTCCTAAGTTATACAGAGTTTTATAGCTCATAACTAGTAGATATACTTAATTTCAAGTGGTTACCTCTCTTCCGTGTAAAACACGTGTAAAACTTAAAAGGGCTTACCTCTAGCTAAAACGGTTGGAGGGGAGGACAACCTCTTTTATCTCCTTGAACACTTAGGAAACTGGTCCCTTTCAAGCATTCTTTAAAAGCATGGAGAAAGGGGAGCATGACTACACATCCTCACAAGCTGTACAACAGGTATGGGCTTGTTCCTGGATCCAGAGGATTGCATACACTCATTTTTGGCTCCTATGATCCTCAAGGGCTACACTATGCTGCTGTGCCACCATCTTAAAAACTGGAAGAGATGTTCCATCACTCTTGATCTCTTTTTGGGAGTTCCCTTTGTTTTGCTGGTTTGGATGAGAGCCCTCCAGAAAACAGCTTTATGAGGTAGATTCTACACCCTAAAATAGTGGGTATGAAAAAATTGTAGAAGTTGTGGGTTGTGAGATCTGTGGCTGATGGAGGACAAGAGCTGCACTGAATCCACTCACCCACCCCAAAAAAATAGCTGCATGTGGCCTGCAGGCCTCACAGTTCCCATCCATGGTCTACAATTTCACTGAACAGTAAAAACATTGCCTCTGACCATGTGCATTTATAGTATAGATTCTGTACGTACGTTCAAGGGTTGATTTATTTTTCTCCCCATTTGAGGATTCCCCCAGTTTTAAGAAGCAGTAATTTTGGTAAAAGAATGAAATAGGAAAGATAAACTTTTTTCCTTCTTTTAAATGTATTAAAGGCATTGATCTTCCCAGTGACTTTAGTAGTAGGGCAGCAGAGCTAAGTCTGTTACCTCCATCTTCCTTCCCAGAGTATTTATTGAAGGCTGACAGGATTATACTTATAATTGTCCTTTTGAAGCATGTGGGACTTCAAAAGCCATCGCTTTGACTAGATCATATTTATAACTTTGCCTAGGTCATGTTCATAATCTGTAACTTTGGCTGGATCATTTCCATAGTTTCTAACTTTGTCTACATTATGTTCAAAGTTTGTAACTTTGTCCAGATCATGCTCCTAGTTTGTAAACATGCCATACCACTTCGAATTGTCTTGCTTCTGCAGGTTAATGTAGCATAACTCTTTTGTAATACTCAAAGGTAGGTTGGATAACAGTAAGATGAAGCATGGCCTCTAAAGTTTTCATCATTCAGAATGAAAGTACATCTAAGTACAAACAGAACTAATGAATTTTATTTGATACAGGCTCTCTCCAAAAGGCTGCATGAGAGACAAAGATAATACAAGGAAGCATCAACGAAACCTATTTTATAAGAATAATATATTAAAGTGTCACAGTCACACATCACTAAGAAGCTTTCAAAGAAGAGCTGTATTTTCCCTTACCATAAGCAACTGCTTATTTCATGGTTAAAAATGGCATATTTCACAGCACATTGACTGAGGGTGGGCACGGGTTGAAAATTAACTATACCTTACTGATGGATGTTCAAAACGAAGTAGTGAGTAGATCTGAAGCAATCTGTAATATGCATAACAATGCAGCTTTATTCATAGGACCACATTACTGTAAGGAAACAATTACCTACTAGCACTGAGTCATACATTCAAAGACTGCAACCCCTATCTCCCAAGGAATGAGGGAGAAAAAAACTATGAGAAGTACAAAGGAGGTATGTCAAGACACAGGAAATGGGCACTGCAGTTAAATTTAATTCTAGTTTATCTGAACAAACCAGGATCATAAACGTCAGTTTAAAGAAAGTTTATTTAGATAAATCATCTTGAAAATTAATCAGATGGCCCACTTTCTCCTGTCAGTTTAAAATGGGAGTAGATGTTTTTCTTATCTTCATCATTGCCACAAGAAGAAGGAAGGAAGAGTATTATCTAACTATGAGGTGTGTGATTCTTTTATGTGTCCTGGATCTACCACTCTTCACTTTCAGTAGATGACCGTAGGTTCAACTAGCATAAGAAAAAACATAGTTTTATACTTCTGTATTTTCCTACATTTGACTTTTCTCTAAGACTACAAATAGGAGTCAATCATTCCAGTCCGTTGGCCATTTTGATTTCTTTTTCTTCTGCAATTTTTCCATCTCTACAATATCTTTTTTTTTTAAGTGAAATAACCAGTAGTATTCCAGATGTAGCTGCACTACAAATTTACAGATGGGCAACACGATATTGGCAGTTCTATTTCTTATTCTTTTTCTTAATTATGCTCAACTTGGAATTTGCTCTTTTCTTTTTTTACAGCAGTCACAGACTGCATTGACATTTTCATAGACTTATCAGCCATGAGCCCTTTGTTAGTTGCTGCCATCTGCTATCACGGTATATGTGAAGGTGGGAGATTCTATCTATCTATCTGTCTGTCTGTCTGTCTGTCTATCATGTATTTTCCCCGAATCTACATCCCGTTGTTCTTGTTTACACTGAATTTTCATTTACCATTTTAATGTCCCCCAGTTGGAGCAATCCGTTAGAATCTGTTTTCATTCTCATGACCTGAAATATTTAGGTGTCAGCAGCAAAAGTGGCCATTTCACTGTAAGCCCCCAACTCCAGCTTTCAGTTCAAGAGATTCTATAGACCTCAAGCTTGGCAAACATCCGTGTTTTGTATTTTTGCTTGAGAGGCCATATATGCTACAATATCTCAACAACTTTTGCTGTTAAGGTAATATACGGGGCGGGGGGAGACAAGTATGCAAGCAGACCTTACAAGAACTTTGGCATTCACTTAATCAAGTCTTAAAATATGTTTCCATTTCCTTTATATATCAGTTTTATTTATTTTGAATTTGCCCATTTTTTAATATTTCACTCATTACTTTGTTGTTGTTGTTGCTGTTGTTGTTGTTGTGTGCCTTTAAGGCATTTCTGACTTATGGCAACCCTAAGGGGAACTGTCACAGGGTTTTCTTGACAAAATTTGTTGCCATTGCCTCCCTCTGAAGCTGGAAGAGTTTGGCTTGCCTAAAATGTGTTTTCATGGCTGAGTAGGGATTGACATCTAGGTCTCCATGTTATTACCTTGTACTAGCCTTACTTTGGAAGATATTAGATATCATTTTGATATCACAATTTGGCCCCATTTTGCCACCCTCGGCCAAGTGCTTGTGAGGCCCCCGAACAAGCACAGAGCTAGGCATGGCCACTAACTGCTGAACATTCCATTCTCCACCTAGGCAGGCCGGACTCAGCCAGATCTTTGCTTTAGGAGACCTCCCTAGACAAACACCTCATTAAAGATGCACGCTAATACAAAGAACTCCCTGCCCCGAGCAGGCAACTTGACGAGCTAGACCAGTGGTTCTCAACCTGTGGGTCCCCAGATGTTTGTGGACTTCAGCTCCCAGAAGCCCCAGCCACTATGGTCAATGCTCAGGGCTTCTGGGAGCTGAAGTCCAAAAACATCTGGGGACCCACAGGTTGAGAACCACTGAGCTAGACGCTTCACTGTCAAGCACACTGCATCTGCATACTGGCCATTCCATTGTCGATGAGGAACTAATTCATGCTAAATTCTGACCTTTCAGAGACATTGTCTCGCACCCAAACCTCATTGTTCTCTCCCAAAGTACAGACTAGCCTACAATCATATTTTCCCTATAAAAACCCCTGATTCCGAGACTTTCCTCGGATCGCTCTGAACTTCCATCCCGCCTTGCTGCCGCTTCGTTCACCGAGCTTTCCCCTCAGTCTCCATCCGAGACTGCGCAATTACGGACCTCCGCTGTGATCTACCCAGGCTTCGGACAGGTGTAGTATCACCCAATTCAACAATCCCTCTCAAAATTTCTCTATACCGCTACTACCTTTATTTTCTATAGTTACTTGTGTGAGTGTGTTGCATACACTGTTTGCCTGTATTTAATAAAATCACAGTTATTCTTTCATATTTGGTGTGCTTCTTGACTTGGCCTGACCCCGTAGACATTGGGTTTAAAGAGTCCGCTGAGTTGCCCTGCCTCTCGTTTTGCTAACTTGTGCGCTCAGCTAATTTTTCCCCACCAATATTTGAGCATGTTTGGAGTCCCTCGCTGGACCCCCAGTAAACAGGGTAACATCCAGACCTGTAGTCCAATGTTCAAACCACCACACTATGCTGGCTCTTTACTACTTTACTATTTCATTTATGGTAGTCAGACTGGTGGTGATGGAGGAGGAGGATTTTAATGCAGTGTATTCTGTATTTTCATTTTTTTGTAAAAAAAAAGAATGTTACCTGCAGTTTGGCAAAATTCATAATAGTCTGCTACTTGCCTTTTTGATCCTCGCCACAACCTTATAAACAGTTCTTGTTTCCCTTCTTCTAGAAAAAAACACCCAGGCCATTTCTGCACTACACTGTTGTAGTGCTATCACTCCACTTTCAACATCCTATGGAATCCCAGGGTTTGCAGTTTAGGGAGGAGACTTTAGAAATTCTCAGCTGGAGACCTCTTTGGCCTCAGTAAACTACAAACCCCAGAATTCCACAGGAGGTTGAAAGTGGAATAATAGCACTATAACAGTGTAGTGCAGAAATGGCCATAGGCGCATGCACACATACACATACCAACTTTTTAATAATAATAATAATGATGATGATGATGATGATGATGAACAGTTTTAGTAATACTATGGGTCCTCTTAAACAGTTTAGGCTTCACCATGTCTTCATCCACTACTGGTTGTTAAGTCTACAGTGTAAACCTGGTCAAAAGAATGTTGATATGTGTGTCCATGTGTTTGTGCTTCTATGTGTGTGCATGAGAAGGAAGAGCTCCTCCTTAAGCACTGTGAAGTATTTAAAAACCGATCAGTTTCTTAGTCCTTTCTTGGCTTTGGTCCCTGTCTGGTGCTGTTTAGCTAAAACACAGTTTAGGTTGAGCGCTGTGAAGTATTTTTCAAGCCATCAGTTCTTTTAGTCCTTTCTTGCTTTTGTTCCTCATCTGGTGCTATTAGCTAAAACATAGTTTGGTTGCCTCTTTTCAGGGCCCTCTCTGTCAGCCTTGCTTTCTCTCTTTGCTTTCTATCCATCTCTCTTGCTTTATGGTCTTTGTCTCTTACCTCTTCAGTATCCTAAACATCTTTTCAATCCCCTGTCTGGCTCTGTGTAGGTTTGTAATTTGAGCCAAATTGACAATAGTGCCATCCCTAAGAGAACCTGAACTGAAAATGGATTCAAATCTTTAAGCAGTCAGACATTACATGGCACCACAACAGATCAGAAAATGGGTCTTGCTACTGTGAGAACCATAAGATACAGATTTTTAAAGAAAAAGAATATATTTTTAAAATCTCCAACAGAGGTAAGGAACAGTGCCTCTCCCACCTCCCAAAAATAACCAAATCAAGCTGGCATTTTAAAAGAAGCAGAGTAGAAATGCACTGATTCAGTGGCCAGATTTTAAACTAAATAAATAAATAAATATTCAGTTGGCAATGAACCATGTGGTCAATGAAGCTGCAAGGGAGCCTTCCAAAAGGAAAGCATTCTAAATCATGTAACATATATATTTTCAAATCATGTAACATATAAGCATATAAGAGGAAGTTTTTTTGTAACAGTAGTACTCTTGTTGATGTTATTGTTATTTCTTGTGAACTACAGAGCATCTTAGTGGAATACTTAATAAAAGCAAGGTGAGATGAAGTGCAGATGTTTGCTTTGCAGCTTTTCTGAGGGCCACCTGAACGGAGCTCACAGATTGCCACAGTTTGAGTACCTCTGCTTTACAATAACCCAGACCAATGAGTCAGGCCCAATACAATCAATGGTGATAAACTGCTGTTCATTTTGACTGATGGCAAAAGTCTTCCTGATTCCAACCATGTAAGAACTTTTTTAAAATTGAAATCACTGCAGGACAAAACAGTGGTCCATTCTCCTTCAGGCAGAACTGCTGACAGGAGGAGACGCATTAAAAAATCATGTAGGGCAAGCAGCATTTGTGTAAAGAGTATAATAAAATAATGAAAAGACTTTGGCGGTGAGAACAGAATGCTAGTGCTTTTAAATAAAGAAATATGAACAAGGGATGGGAGGTGACATGAGAAAAGTAGGGGAAACTCTGGTAGAACAGAACTAATGCTTATGGGAAAAACAACTCTCTTTTTGAGGGCTGTCCAGTTTTCCATAGGGCTGATGGCCAGTATTGTACTGGAGATCCATCAGAGGAGATGCAGTGTCCTGAGACTGTCTTCTAAGTCTGGCTTGTCTTTTCTTTCATCTGTACTTTTATTACAGTTGGGTGGAAACAATACATATCTATGAAGGACATATCTATGAAACTACTTCCTTTTGCCATTTCCCTGGTTCCTTCCATCAGAGGAAAGGGGGACAATATGGCAAAATCCATCTCTTTGGGGTATTTTTCCCAAATGTGTGTGGAGTTTGTGTATGCATATTTGAAAATTTTTTGTACTTTGCCTTCGGTTTTGAGGCCCAGTTCTCTGTCTGTTGTGACTAAGACCCTTTCTGCAACTCACCCATTTTTGGCACTGGGGTGCGGTGCTTGCATGAGCAGCCTCCGGAGAGAGGGTTTCGCTTCCCTGCTTCTTTGGCTCCGCACAAGCTTCCTGCTCGCGTGAGAACCCTGCCTCTTCCTTTCGCAGTGCAGCCTGGGACCTTCCCAAGCTGCACTGAGACAGGAAGTGCAACCAGCCTGGCTCCCGAGGCTCTGCACACAAGGTAAGTGCGCTTGGGGCCCCGGAGCAATGCGTGACCATGCAGCATTTTCGGCTTCAAGCTGAAAATGAAAAAATGTGTGCACAGTCAGTGTCAGGCCCTGGAGTGTCGCACAAATGTGAGTGCATCGTGTGGACTGCTCCTCACATTTGCACGATGCTCCAGGGGCCCTTTTGCATCAAAAATACCATGCGAAAAGGGACTAAGACAACTTCTGTATATGCTAGCTATGGCCGAGATCCTACTATACTTTCAAAAGCACAGAGTGATAAGCAAATTGGTACCATTAGTGCCTGACCACAGGACTGAAGTCCCCAAACCACAAACTCCCAACAGCCATTGGAAGATTATGGGAAAGCAGCAAGCAGGGCTGAAATAAGCTCCCATGGGACTCCTACTGCTTCCTACAGCAGTTTTTCTTTTTCTTTTTTTCTTATTATTTTTAAAAACATTTTATACATTTTACAATCAGGTTTTTCATGGACGTGGTTCCTCATACTCATCTTAAGACTCATCCAGACTGACTGAAAAGTCCAAGATTTTGTTCTTGTTCCTTCCAATTTTATACCAAGTTAAAAAATGAATCAAGAGAACCAACATGCTATAGTGGTTTGAGCATTGAATTATGACCCTAGAGAGCAGGGTTCATTTCCGTGCTCAGCCATGCAAACCCACTGGGTGACTTGGACGTGTCACATACTCTCAGCCCCAGAAAATCCTATGATAGTTTCACCTTACAGTCACCAGAAGTCAGAAATGACTTGAAGTCACACAACAGCAACAACAACAGTAGCAGCAGCAGCCTAAAATGAACCAACCTGGAGAGCTGGTATAAAAAGTCTTTGATCATACTGGGAGCTGACAGAAAATATTCTGGGTTAAACAAAATATGTGTGAATCTCCAGTTATTTCTTTTTTTTTTTACTTAAAAGTACGTGTTGTAGTTTACTGTAACAAAATATTAGAACAGTTGAGCTTCAGAAGCAAACTCCATTTTGAATAGCTGATCCAAAACAAACAAAATGAATTTTATCAGGGAGAAGTGTAGGGTGCTACATTTAGGAAGAAAGAATAAAACACACAGATATACAATGAGTGACACCTGGCTTGAAAACAGTATGAGTGAAAGGGATCTACGAGTCTTGGGCCCTTTCCGCAACTTACTTTTTCTTGGTGCTGGGGTGCGAGGATCACTCAAGCAACCTCTTCCAAGAGGCTCTTGTGTCCCCGCTGCTTCAGCTCCACAGCTGCTGCCGGCCGGCCGGTGGACAACATTAAAGCTCCACCTCTTCCTTCTGCAGCGCAGCCGGGCATTTTCCCAGGCTGTGCTGGGAGAGGAAGCACGAGCGCCATGGCTCCGGAGGCTCCGCATGCATGATAAGTGCATGCGGGGCACTGGAGCAATGCACGATCGTGCACCATTTTTGGCTACAAGCTGAAAATGAAATGGTGCGTGATTGCTGCCTGCCAGCCCCGGCAGCATCGCACGATTGCGAGAACATCTTCTGAAATGCTCCTCACAATTGTATGATGCTCTGGAGGCCCTTTCGCATGGCAAATGCTATGCGAAAAGGGCCTTAGTAGACCACAAGCTGAACGTGAGTCACCAGTGTCATGCGGCAGGTAAAAAAGCCAATGCAATTCCAGGCTGCATCAATAGGACTATAGTGTCAAGATCAAGGGAAGTAATGATATCACTCTATTCTACTTTGATTTGACCTCACCTGGAATACGGTGTCCAGTTCTGGGCACCACAGTTCAAGAAGGATATTGACAAGCTAGAATGTGTCCATAGGAGGGTGACCAAAATGGTGACGGGTCTGGAAACCATGCCTTATGAGGAGAGGCTGAGGGAGCTGGTATGTTTAGCCTGACAGATAGAAGTTAAGAGGTAATATGATATCCATGTTTAAATATTTGAAGAGATATCATGTTAAAGATGGAACAAGCTTGTTTTCTTCTGTTCCAGAGAAGCAATGGATTCAAAATAAAGGAAAAGAGTTTTCACCTAAACATCAGGAAGAACTTCCTGACAGTAAGAGCCACTTGACAGTGGAATGTGGTGACTTGGAGTGTGGTGGAGTCTTCTTCTTTGGAGGGTTTTAAACAGAGGCTGGATGGCTATTTGCTGGGAGCACTTTGAGTGTGTGTTCCTGCATGGCAGGGGGTTGGACTTGATGACCATTGTGGTCCCTTCCAGCTCTATGATTCTATGATTCTATGATGGTGGTATGATTTCAGGGTGTTTGAAATGCAGAACTGCACACAGTATATGTCTTTTTTAAACTCAGTTTTGGCAAAATAGTTTTCTGTTTACTTTTGTGTTTTGCTCCATTATATCCAGAGTACAAAAGCCATTATAAAGTATGGAATGGTAGGAGAGTTGAGGAAAGAAACGTTAAATGTTAAATGTGTACCTCACAACTAGAATAATAGTCATGGACATCTAAAGGGGAGGCTCCTTATGACAATTGAGTCTACAGCCCAAAATTACCTCGCTGTACCACTTGAGCTAAAAAGACAGTTCTTATTTTAGCAAGAAGGCTCCAAAGAAAAGCTATAGCAAACCAGTGGTATCGCTGAGCGTACTTAGCAGTCAATACAAGACATTTAGCGGTATATTTTTAGCATTCTGAGAAGACTCATTAAGCACACAACTCACTCTTTAATATTCCAGTTTCAGAAGGAGAATGTGCTCTGAAAACTCAACATCTATATATATCAGGCTGCTTTCTTTCCTGAAAGTACAAGAAAATAAAAGTCTTCAATATTTCAGATTGTTTGTGGTGGCTGTGGGTGTGCCAGATGAAATAAGGGACAGGCTCCTGCCTTTTTAACGGTTGTATAGAAGAGAGAATTTTAGCAGGTGCTGCTTGTCACACCTACTGAAATTTCCTCCTGTACACAACCATTAAAGAAACAGGAGCCCTACCCCATATTTCACATGGCAATCCTAGAGAGCAGAAGGCTTAGTGAACCTGGTTCCTCTACTTTAGTGAAATTATCTCAAAGTTCAGCAAAGACTAGTCCTTCAAATTCCTACTTCCAGTTTCCTAAAGCAGACAAAACAACTACAGCTTGGAAAAGTTACTGTTGGGACTACAACTTCCGAATCCACTGGACCTGCTGAGGAATTCTGGTCCAAAAAATAAAGTCACCACACTATGAAAACAATTTATATAAAATGCCTATTTTACATGCCAAATGTACATAATTAGCAAGTTCTTTGCTTATAAAACTATATAGATTTGGAGACCTAGGAAATGGCAATCTTGTGGGTTAACAGCAATTGATTTAACTTTGCAGAAACAACTCTTTTTGTCACTTTGGCCCAATCAAACATGCTCACAGAAGGATCTGGGGCTCTTTCTGCAGCTTACCTTTTTTCGTCACTCGGGTGCAGGGATCACACGAGCAGCCTCTAGCGAGAGGCTCTCGCGTCCCTGCTGCTTCAGCTCCGCACAAGCTGCCTGCTCCTGAGCTGGTAGCGCAAGAGCCCAGCCTCTTCTTTCCCCGGTGCAGCCTGGGACTTTCCCAGGCTGCGCTGGGGCAGGAAGCGCAACCGCCACAGCTCTGGAGACACCACACGCATGGCAAGTGCATGCGGGGCCCTGGAGCAATGCGCGATTGTGCACCATTCTCGGCTGAAAGCCGAAAATGAAAAAGTAAGCAAGCGGCGCCTGCCCTATCCTGGAGTGTCACACGATTTTGAGTGCATTGTGCAGATCGCTTCTTACAATCACGCGACACTCCAGGTGCCCTTTCACATGGCAAATGCCATACAAAAAGGGCCTAAGCTGTTGGGAGCCACGGGTTTTTGGGAACCATGGGAATATATTTCTCAGCAGGACATAATACCCAAGCTCTCCTGCTACTAATGAAGGCCGTTTCCTCTCAATAAGTTTGAAGAAAAAGACATTGTCAAGTGGGTTCTTATGCCTTATCACACTGGGAATTTAGCAGGGCTAGTTTTCAATGAAATTAGTTGGTGGTCTCCTGTGAATACCCTCCAAATTAATCTAATTTCAATGGCACCGGTCATATAAGATAAAGGTGTGTCCTTTTCTACTTTTCTGTGCCTTGGAAGTGGCAGAAGAAATATACATGCAACCATTATTCTTGCCTGATACAGAACCATTTATTTATGAAGGAATAAAGGAGGAGCCTAACATTTCTGTCCAAGTGTAAAAACACCTTGGCAAAAGATATTTACTAGGTAGATGAGACTCTGGCATTTTAACACTATCTGCATACATGAAAATGTCATTGTTTATGTAACATCTCTAAAACAAGAGTGCGATGGCAAAGGAAGATTGGAAATAAACCATGTGTAAAATGTGAGGAATAGGAGCAGCTTGGCATTTGAGATTAAGCCCATAGAGCAAAAGCATCTACAAGAATCTTTTTTATAAAAAGATAATGAAATTAGATGTGTCATGGAGGCAAATGTATACATTTTCTTGATTGCTGATTAACTACTACTTTGACCTTCTTTTGTTGGCAGCAAATGATCATCATGTCATCAAAATTGGAAAAGCACAGCCAAATATTTATTTGGATGCTTATATATTTAAAAGAGGATAAATTCCTCAGTCTTAACTGTAGCTGGAGGAAGAGCTCTCTGATCAGCAAAAGCTTGAAGAGAAATTATTTCACTGGAAAAGAGGAGCCCCTCTCAAGCTTGAGGCAGAGTAGACATTTGATCCACTGCTGTTCAGTCACAGGAGCATGGGAAAGAGGCAGATAGGCTGGACGTTCTTTATGCGTGCCTCAGAGCAGGGATGGGCAACTGCTTGAAGATCAGGAGCAAGTTTTCCCCTGACACCACCCAGCAGGCAGGTGTATGGCTTTCAGGAAGGGATAAAATGAAAGCATTGCCTCTCCAATGAAATGTTTGTTGTTGTTGTGTGCCTTCAAGTTGTTTCTAACTTACAGTGACCCTAAGATGAACCCTATCATGGGCTTTTCTGGGGCTGGGAGTGTGCAACATGCCCAAGGTCACCCAGTGGGTTTCCATGCCAAACAGGGAACCGAGCTCTGGTCTCTAAGGTTGTAATCCAACACTCAAACCACTACACCATACTGATTGTCACAGCCTCCAAATTTCTAGCATTGCAGCATGTCAGACGCTGAAAACCAGTTACACATAGAACTCATAAATTTACTGTGTTCACATTCACTTGGTAGTTTTCCTGGTGCCCTTTCTTTGGATGCCTAAGCTGTATTTCTAAATGCTCAACTAAAGTTTTAACTTACTGCCATGCTAGAAATTTGGAGACTGAAGAAAAATTTCATTGGGGAACAGAATTCTTGTTGGGAGCAATGCCCTCATTTTTCCCCCCGCTAGCTACAACCCTGCAGTCAGGCCATACTTCACCAAAAATGTGCAAAATTACCTCCACTTTCAGCCATTTCCTGGCCAAACTGGCAAACAAACATCACTTCTGGTTGCCATTTTGACTGGACTACATCTGAAAACAGAGGTACTTTTGTGGAGTGGAGCCTGGCTTGAAGAGTGTTTGGTATTTTCATGTATTTGGAGAACTTTGGCTTGGGGGGCAATTGACATACATTCAATGGGGAGGGACTTGCAGAGGATTAGGGGCCACAAAACTGAGTGGACTATTTAGGCTGCATATAACTCATGGGCTGTACATACCCTTGTTGTTGTTTGCCTTCAAGTTGCTTCCAACTTATGGTGACCCTATGGTGAAATTGTCATGGGGATTTGTGAGGTCAAGAGTGTGTGATGCACCCAAGATCACCCAGTGGGTTTCCATGGCTTAGCAGGAACTTGAACCCTGATCTCAAGAACTGTAGCCCCAGCACTCAAATCACGACATCACACTGGCTCTGCCATACATGGGAAAGACTTGTGATACCTCAACAATTTACTTCCCTGCTTATAGATGCCAAAACATTCATGCCAGATGCCCCCATGATGAAAGTAATTTGAAATACGGAGAAAGCCTGCCATGATAAGAGCTTGGGAAGGTCCCAGAATTTCCCAGTCAACATGGTGAGGCTAGGTGGAGGATTCTGGGATTGCCAGAAAAACTGCGTCTTTGCCAAATCTGTAAGAGATTTGCCTGAAAGTAAATCACTGGGCCCCTTCTGCATATTAAGTGTCAAGAAGACATGTGTGAATATGTTCCCCATCACTAGAGATAGAGTGATAGGTTGGAACATAAGACAGTTTTCCCTGTGCCCACAGTTAGCTATAGAACTATCTGTGAAGGTGGATTTTCTTCTTCCTGTCTTGGTGGTCTTCCACTGCGGTGTGCAGACTTTTTTCTTTCCACTGAAATCTGCATTGTTTGGTGCTTTAATGTTCCACGTCAATTTTGTATTTTGTTTTGTTTCACTGTCCCTTCTAAATTGTCCTGCTTTTAGAATATTATTTTGCTGACACATAGTTTTGAACATTATGTCGGGAGACAATTTGAATTTTTTTAAAAAGAAGATAGGATAAAACCGTTTTAGGCCAATCAGTCCATAAATAACCCTAGAAGGGAAGTTGAAAAGCTAATTCAAAATAGTAATTAGTTATTTATAATTCTTTTTTTATTATTATTATTAAAATATAAATTTTATTTTACTTACAAAGAAAAAACAACAACAACAACATAAAATACAACATAAAATACATACATCCAAACATAACATAACAAACATCCACCTTACTTCGTACAGACCTCCAGCCTGGCAATCATCTTGGTGTTGGTCAGCACATCCATCATTTCATTCCTAACAAAAACAACATATCGGCTTCCTTTGCCCATTCCTAACAGACACAACATAACTATTTCAAAAACAAAAAAAAAACTAAAAAACTACCAACAGACTAACAATACATTATATACTTTATTTATAATTCAAAGAATCAAGAAAGTAGTTATTTTGTCATAGTGACAAGGCAACTCTGTATCTAAAATAATGATTTTTCTTTAAAAAAAAAGTTAATAAAAATTATATTTAAAATAATCTGATAGCTAGAAGCCAGTGGTATAAAACACACTCCAGTTTAAGGCCTTTTCCACATGAGGTGAGTGAATCGCTCCGTGCCGTTACTTGCCGGCTCTTCTTGGGTCTGAAGTAACGCAAAATTTCCCTTGAGCCCTTCCGCAGGGCTCCTCCATTAGTGCAGGGTGAACCGGAGCAGTACGAGGTCTGTAGATCCGCACTGCTCTGGCTCAAAATGGCAGCTTCCGGTGTCTTCGTGGAAGTGGACCAACCACTGACGCTGGCCACGCCCACAACCCACCCTCCACTGATTGCAGGCTTGCATTGGCGCGAGCCTGCGCATCTGCACAGGTAAGTAGGAACGCAATGGCGCATTCCAGAAAATGTAAAGACCTGATTTTTCCGGTCTTCACTTAGCGTGGGGGAGGACCACTTGGGGGCGGGTTGGATCGGACTGAGGTGCAGAACTAAGTTAACAGTCCTCACCTAGTCTGATCCAAGGTGCGGACGACCTCCATGCCAGGACGCCTTTGCCCATTTTAACTGCCTCGTGCGGAAAGGGCCTAAATCATTGTCAGCTCATACACCCACACTATAGACAAAGCATTTGAATCTTGAGGTATTCCCTTTTCACTGTTTAACTAGTGAAATTATCCCTCTTTAATTTATAATCATACTATTGTTATACCTTTGTCACTGGGGAAAATAATATCTTAATTACAAGTAACTAGCTGTTTGTAACTAGTTGCTTCCAAGCTCTGCCTTAGCTATAATGTAGACACTGAGACCTCAGTAAGGAGCCATCTGGGAGATTTTGCATTATTCCATTACTTTCCAAAGATGGAGAAACACTGAATTAATACTATATTATTTCACATTTTTCTTCCACGGAAGTAGGGTTTGCACTACCACCTTCTTTATTCTCTGAAAAGAAAAAACAAACTTTTTGAAATACTGTTTCAGAGTTCTGCACACACCTTCTTTTCATGCAAGATCCAAGATGAAGAATATTGCTAAGAGAGAAATACAAAGAAAATAAAGTCCAAGTACTACATTCACGAACTTGTGAAGGATATAAGATGATGGAAAGCAGCCAATGGAAGGTCAAATATATCAGGGAAAAGGGGTGGGTGGTTGATACCAGACAGCTCATAATTAAGCAAAAAGATGAATAAAACCAGACTGTATTTTATCAAAGTTACCAACTTATTCCATCAATTTCAATGAGACCCTTAGCTGTTGCCATGTGATCTGTCAGGCTGGTATTCCAATCACTGACTGATAGATTGCAGGAGGATTAATGTTGGGGTCATAACGAAGGAAAGAAGCTACCACTCCTCTTGATATCTATTAATCTTCGAAGAAATGATAAATGCCTAGCAGTAAAATAAAATAAGAAAAAACAGGAGAGCACTATTGGATGCCTTCTCAACTACTTTGCCAAAGTTTCAAGTTGTGGGAGATTTTCATGTTTTAGTTCAGCATTCTGTACAACTGACCGCCTAATTCTAAAGGCCAGTTTATACAATTAGCAGAACCAAGTGGTAAAGCTTGTACCCTTTCAGGCTGCAGGCAGGCAATGGTGTGTTTAAAATTTTTCTCTGTCGGCCCCCAATTCCCTGCATGTAAAAAAATCAATAGAATGTCAAGAAAAAGCCCAGAATATGCTGTTCTTGCTAGCATGCTGGTTTTCTGTGTATCAGGAGGGTTCCTCGCAGGGGAACATTCAAGCACGCAAGTCCTCCATCATACACTTGCAGGTTGAAACAGAAGAAATGTTGCAGAATCCAGGAAAAGCCTGACTGATGAATTCTACTGATTGTATAAACTGGTCGTGAGCCTTCCAGAGTTATGGTGCCAGCCCTGCCTTTAGGTAGAGTATTGTCTTAGGCGGCAGATTACCCTATATGGCTGGTTCCATAAGATTCTGTATGACTTTGGACCAGATATAGGTCCAGGCTAGGGATGGGCCAACCGAATCCTCGAATCCTTGAATCTTCGGCAAAGATTTGAGATTCATAAATCTGAATCCCTGCACCAAAATAGGCAAACCAAATCTTTCGAATCCAGCAACCAAATAGTTTGTTGGAGACCGGGATGCCTGGTAACCTGGGAGACCAGACCCACAAGGGAAGATGGCAAGTAGGTGAGTTTTTCCCCTGGAGTAATAATGGCCTTTGCTAACAATTGCAGAAATTACATCTGGGGTTGTATTATAATATGTTTAAATTGAACATTTAATATTTAAGCTCAGCACTATTTTCTGTGCTGAAAATCAATGGCATGCAGAAATGCCGGGGTCAGTGGGTCCAAAGCCTATCAGAAGTAGTGGAGCAGAGGGCAAGGTCACACAATCTCATCCAGTGATTGCCACATGATTGCCAGTGTACCTCCTTCCACAAGTCCAGTGTCTGGTTGTAAACCTATAGCTAGAATATGATGAGAAATGAAATGTCTGTCATGGTTTCTCATGAGCCACATGATGGACCACATGTAGCAGAAAGGAAAAATTGTTTTTAAAAACTGGCACCTCCAGGGCCCACTAAAAGCCTGATTGGCCAGTGGTCCCCTGGGCGCATGAAAATCATGGCATAGAGCCGTGCACATGCTCTAGAGGCTGCCTGTGCCAGGAGCTGCTTCTTGTGCCTGCTCAGGCTGCCTCCCTCTGCAAGTTAATAATCTCTATTCTTTTGCCTTGAGACTGAAGGGTAGGGATTGGGAATTATTGAGACTAGACTAGAAATTTGACCTGAAAGTCCCTTGCAGGACTTGAGACTGGACTTGAGGGTAGAGAATTGAGACTGGAGTACAGAGGCTGGTTTTTTTTTAAAGTGCCTTGTTGCAGGACTTGAGACTTGACTTGAGACTGCAGAGTGCAGAACTGAGACTGGACTATAGGCTGTTTTTTGTTTTTTTTAAGTGCCTTCCTTGTTGCAGGGCTTGAGACTTGACTGGAAGGTACAGTCTTCTTGAGATTTCAAGGACAACTGAAGATTCCTTTGCATAGCTCCCTTGCATACACAATTCTGGGGTTGTAGTTTTACAAGGTGTCACAGCCTTCTCTGCCAAAGTGTGCTGGTGTATCATCAAACTACAAACCCCAGGATGCCATAAGGAGCTATGCAAATAAAATACAGTTTTGACCTGGATTATCTCTGTACTGTAGTATGTGGCCCTGTTTACACAGGCAGGAAAATGTGAGATTAATCCACATTTTCCTGCCAGTGTGAAAGGACTTTCACATCATTTTCAATCTGGGGAGATCCTGAGGCAAAACTATGACAATTGTCCTGGCCAGATTTCTTCAGAGGGAAGTTTGCCCTTGCCTAGGCTTTTGCTAAGGCTGAAAGAGTGTGTCTTGACCAAGATTATCCTTCTTTCCCTTGCTTTTGAAACCCTTTTTTAAAAAAGGATTCAGAAGATTTGTGATTCATGAGATTCGTGGATTCCCAGAACCTTCCAGGGATTCAGATCTGGATTCGGATCTGGAAAATTCTAGATTCATCCCATCTCTAGTCCAGGCTATCAGAAAGACTTCTGAAAGACCATATTCTTCCACACAAGCCTACCTGGGCCCTGAAATTTTTAGGACAGGTCCTTCTGTTAGTCTTACCTACCACCTCTCTGGTGGGAAGGTGACAGAGGGCCTTCTTGGTGGGTACTCTTAAGCTCTGGAGTGCTTTTTCTAGAGTGGCCAGAATGGTTTCCTCCTTGCTGTCCTTCCATTGTATGGCAGAGACTTCCAGGAATTGTTTTAAAAGAAAGGTTAAGAAAAAAAATAATGATGAACTGTTTTAACAGCAAATCTTCTCTATTCAAACCCCTTTCATATCTGTTCAGTCCTCCTTCTCTCCTTACCCTCTGCCTGACTGGGCATTTTTAGCAACATTGACATTGAGAGGATGGTGAAGGAGGCCTGAAGAAACAGAGAGTTGAGGGTTTGCAGTGTCAAGTCTGCAATAAACAATAAATAAATAAGGCATGAACTGGGGAAGAAAGGGATTCTGATCGAGGCACTTATACTGGAGCCTTGTGTGCCTGACTATAGCAGGCAAGGTAAACAGCAGCTGTCCACAGACCAGATATAAACAGCAAAACAGGGAGAAAAGAAGATGGCAGATTAACCTACCTCAGTCTCCCTCTATAGCATTTTTTAAAGGATAGATCTGTAATTTCAATCACCAAAATGGAATTCATAAAAAGAGTGGAGGCTGGCGAAATAAAATTCATCCCTGGTTGATTTTTGGAAGAAGCCTTCAAGTGGTCTCTAGAAGGTTCAAAATATTTGTTTACTTACGCAAAATATTTGTTTACTTACGCAAAGCTTACCTGACATTGTTGTTTAAGTTCACATGCGTATACTGTAGTTTTTGAATTTTTTTTTAAAAAAAGGCTGAACATATTCACCTGCTCTGTGTATGTACAGAAAACTATCATTCTTCTTTCCATGGTATTTCTGCCTGTGGTATGACATTTCTCTCACAGAAGCAAGGCCAGGAACACATCTTCTTTATTAACTTAGATATACTTGCAATAATCTTTTTTATGTTCTCATCTATATAGTATTTGGTTTATTTGTAAGCTATCTTGAGTCTTTATTCTGGAGAGATGACAGAATATAAATAAAGGGAGTATTATCATCATTGTCATCATCACTGGCCATTTCTGCACTACACTGTTATAGTGCTATTATTCCATTTTCAACATCCTATGGAATCCTGGGGTTTGCAGTTTAGGGAGGGGTATTTAGAATTCTCAGCCAGAGAGCTCTTTGGCCTCAGTAAACTACAAACCCAAAAATTTCACAGGATGTTCTAAGTGGAATAAGAGCATTATAACAGTGTAGGGCAAAAATGGCCATTGTCATCATCATCACTTGAAAGATCATTAAACTTTGTAATTTATTTAATTTAGGAAGTTTTGGCTGTTTAATTTATTCTTATTGTATTGTTTAAATTCTTTCTTTATTTCTCATCTTTGTAAAATAGGTAATAGACAAATCCATTAAAGAACTTTCCCTCCCCAGCTCCCTCCCTTCACATTTATAATAAACTATCATGATTAGAAATACAGTACATTTGATTAAATTAATTAAAGAGGAAAGATCATTACAGCTCAAGTCCTGTGTGGTCACAAGACATAATATTTCACTGAATGTCAAAACACATTTCATCAAAAACTTAGGTGATTTTCTGGTAGCCTTCATGTTGATGTGAGATCAACAATATAAAAGGAGGGGAGTGGTGCTTGTGGAATTTCTTTTCTGTGAGTCAAAATGACTTGCCTGGATTTAGCCTAGGTGTTGCAGGAATTGTTACAATAGTACCAGAGTTCACAGAGGTGCATACCCATTATTTCATTGCAGAAATGTCAAGGCATATTTAGTTTTATGAAACACAGATCTTTAAAAAAAAAGGAAGGAAGGAAGGAAGGAAGGAAGGAAGGAAGGAAGGAAGGAAGGAAGGAAGGGAGGGAGGGAGGGAGGGAAGGAAGGAAGGAAGGAAGGAAGGAAGGAAGGAAGGAAGGAAGGAAGGAAGGAAGGAAGGAAGAAAGAAAGAAAGAAAGAAAGAAAGAAAGAAAGAAAGAAAGAAAGAAAGAAAGAAAGAAAGAAAGAGCTTGAGATTTGGAATAGTACAACATGGCTAGAAAAGCAGTACTTCATAACGCAGTTTTCAGGTGTGAATCATCAAGGTTCGTTACTTTGGAAACTGGATTTGTATGTGATCATCAGTGGGACCTCAACCTAAAAATATCTTCAGAACAAGGAACGGGTTCCAGTAATCCATACTAGCTGTCTTGAACAAACCAGCTTTGCTGTAAGATTTGTCTTAGAAGACACGGACCAAGATCTTGCATTCTACTGGTAGATTTTCAAGTTCTGCCAGGTCTAATTACTGATTTCCACATGATCAACAAACCTGTATTATAGCTAGGCCAATGGACAGAGGCAGCTGGCTGTGTCTCTTCCTGAAGCTGCACATAGGGAAAAAATATCATCTACGTGGATCTCCTGGACACCTCCCAGGAGGTCCAGAAAGATGATTTTACTTCCTGCAGGTGGTTGCAACTATGAAGTTGGCTAGCCTCTTGGAACCTCTTGTCCTCCCACAGTCCTACTCTGGCCATGGAATACATTGGGCATAAAACAGGTAGACAACCAACCAGAAAACAAGTTGGTAGCCCAGGGAGGCAGTCATAGGGAGTGAAAGTATGGAATTCCTTCATTTTCCACAACTATAAAAAGACACATATATCACTAATAGGATGTCCAGTCACAGGTTTTAGGGCTAGATACAAGTTCAAATGCTATAATGATTACTGGAACTTTTGCTTCCACAAAGAGATGTGCTCCTTCCATTTGCAGAAGATTTCTGACCCAAAGGAAGCATCATCATGCAGAGAGGAAAGATCATTTTTTTCAAACTCTCTGTTCCTATGCTGCTCTTGCATGTTTCCTGGAAATCTACCCTGGAGACTGGTAAAACCCTGTAGGGAAGTGTGGAAAGTATGGCAGGTGGAGGGGACATCAGCAAAAATTATCCATCTGTCTCTCTTCTGAGCAGAATTCTACTCAAGGGGAACTACCACTAAGGAAAGCAAGGTCTGAATCCACCTCAAAAACTCTATTATGGATGCAGCAGTCTTTAATAAGAAGCTAAGAAAGAAACAAGAGTAGCTAAAATGCTATGTAGACCTACTTTGGTCTAAGGCCCAATTGGACCTACTTTTGAGTAAACATTGACTGGCTCATATTGCACAATATTTGTGTAATTATATTTAGAAGTCATGTGAAAATCTGGCCCGTTCTGATGCTAATGTGTTGTCAGATTCATCTCTGATCAAAAGCATTGACCATCTCATTCAGAAATCCTGGCTTTCTCACTCACAGTTGATGCTCACTGAGCATGTAATGGCCTCTTGGCTGGCTACCATCATGCCATGTCTTCTCTTGGAAAAATGCCAGTTCAAACATTCTTCTGTCCCATTCTAACTAGCAGGATGATCTCTAGAGGCATAAGGTTTAGTCAGCAGTCTGTAAAATGTTGTAAGTGACAGGTTAAGCTCAGGAGCCAGCTGTTTGTATACTTGAACAGCCAGTAGGAAATCTCTGGGCAGTTCCCATGTTGTTGTTGTTTTAAAAAAATAGGATTGGTGCTGGCATTTCGTGACACCGTTTTTCATCTTCACCATTTCTACTGACAGGAGGACAATGGATAGCCACAGGAGACCTGTCAAATCTCAACATTCACCCATTTTGCCACCAGTGGAATTAATCAGCCCAACCAGACCATCTGTACAGTAACAAAGCATAAACTTTTGACTACAATTACTAGTCCTTGTACTACAAAGGTCACCCTTCCCCTTCATACACTAAATGAAAATAGCTATTACCAACTTTATCTTCCCATTGCATTTTTATTGCTAACAATACCTAGCTTGCTACAAACCTTTGGACATGATCCAGTCACAGCTGCAGATGGATTTCAGTGGGAAAGTTCAACATGTGCATATATTTATCCCAGTTATGTAATAAGCCAACTGTGCACATGTACAAGTGCTGCTGATGGGCAGTGACCAGTGATGTCCTTTGAGAGGTGGCTGTGAAGCAGAGGGAACTGTGTCTTATAAGAGGTGGTTCATAGGAGTCCTACAAAAGTCCTACGAGAAGTGGCTATGAAGCAAGTGTAGCTGGGCCTGAGGGAATATATGAAACCTGCTCAGGATCTTGTTCAGTCAACTTTTTTTAACAGCTTGCCTTTTATCGTTCACAAATCTTTCTATAGTTCACAAAACCAAAGTCTTTTATTGTCTACAAAACACATCTTTGTGGCTCTCATGACAGTGGGGTGGTAAATCCAATTTGGGTTTTAGTTCACCTTGGACAGCATCTTTAAAATTCAGTCTAAAACCAACCTATATGGAAGCTGCCATCTCCCACTGCTGTTTGATGAACAGAGTAGGAAGGGTGTATGGTCTTGCTTGGAGAGAGGCAGAGGAAATGTAGACCCTGGATCAGACAATAGTGCCAGGTCTATCTCCACACTGCAACAATGAGGAAGTGTAAGTAGCTCAACAATCTCAAGACTGTTGTCTTCAGAATGGCAAGTGAAGCTCTGAAAAACTCAGTTTGTAACCAGTCTGTATACCCCCAGACTTTGACAAGGTTTAACTGGTGAAATATGATTTAATTGGTAAAATATATTAATTGGCACAAATATAAAACATGCCCTGCTATGACTGTATCTCCAGGCTGGATAAGAGGAAGAGATTGTCTGAACATGTGCACTACAAATTAGGTCAGAAGAATCCTCTAGGCATAGCCAGGTCATACTCAGGAAATCACCAGGAAACTCCAGAGATAATAAGCTTGCAGCTAGCCTTAATGATTCAGCCTTTTGAACAATGGTGTCTGGGAGATTACCACAAGACTGCTGTTTCTCTTAACTACCCTTCTTTAGACCAAGCAAACCTTTCCTTTGTCCTAAAACCTGTCCAACAAGCACCCAACTATCAGGACAACCATTAGCCCTTTGTCACCTAACGCTAAGATGATTAGCCCATTTCAGCCCTCATTGTCCACTCTGAAAACTCCATCGTTTACTCAGCCAGAGAACCATTCACACCTTTGCCCTCCAGGCATAAAGTTGATAAATAAACCACTACTTTTGGCCAGTTAATTTGCAGTACACTGATTGCTCATTGCCATCCTGCCTCCCTGATTCCCAATTGTGCACTATCCTTAGAAATGAATCTAAGCCACACTGTTGCTTCTTTGCTGCTCTTCTAGATTGGCAAATATCATCCATTCCAACCTGAAATCTCACTATCCAAAATTTTCCTCCTTTTCCTTAATTTAGCCTTGTGTGATTGTGTGACTACTTTGATCTTGTATGTGTGATTGCAATTCCCCCAATAAAACACAATTAAGCTTTCTTTTGCATCTCTGGCTGGATCTTCCCTGCAGAAGTAGTGGTAAACATTGGTATAAAAGATCTCATTAGGTTACCCGCCCCCCACAGGGCTCCTCCTTCAGCTAATAATTCCCTGTCTTTTCACAGAGGCACTGGCATTGCGGGTGGACTCATGAGTCATCCACATTTTGAGGTAACATATTTCAGATTCACCTAGGTAAAGAACAGACTTAAGGTTGCTTCCCTTTGCATCTCTCTCTCTCTGCACTGCTTGCTCATTCATATTGCTGCTGAAGTCCCAATGCTTCATCATACCTAGGATTTCCAAAGTGCTAGAGAAGAAATCAATGCAAAAGAATTCAAGGGTACTTTTATTGCTCCTGAAAGCTGAGCCAATTGCTACTGGGGTCTAAGGTTGTGTCACTATTGAAGTCACATTCTCTAATAATTCAGTTTGCATACAAGGGTGGGGATAGTGTAGCTTTCAGGATGCATCCTTTTTGTGGCCTTTTCCATTCAGCTACCCTGACACCTCAAAGCCACTGGAACACTCCCCTCACACAAATTACTTGAGGAGGGGTGAATTCCCCCAGGTGGTAAACTTCATTTTGCAAAATATGTGCAATATTTACAGGGTTTCGCCCACACACATAAAAAAACTGCCCAGAATGAGGGCTTTTTGCTTTGTTTTGCTTCTTGGTACAAAGACATTTTTCACAAATACAAAAAGAAAGAAAGAAAGAAAGAAAGAAAGAAAGAAAGAAAGAAAGAAAGAAAGAAATTGTCAATTCTCTTAATCAACTATCCTGATAATCTTTTTTGTTGAGAAAGAGAAAGACTGTAATCATTCTTTGTATCCCCACAATTTGTGCCAGTGGATTTCATAATCCATCGGTTTATCTGTGCAATCATCTCCTACTATATGTGGTGAGGGAATTAAATGTATGGAGGCTACTAGCAATGGGTGCTAGTCATGGTGGCCATACACTACCTCCAAGATCAAGGCAGAATAGCTCTGAATTCCACTTTTTGTGCATCAGCACTGGGAGAGGCCTATTGCTCTCATGACCTGCTTGTACTTCCCACTGGCACTGTGTTACCTGCTGTGGGAAACAGAATGATCTGTTTGATTGATTGATTGCTCTGATCCAGCAAGGCTCTCCTGGTGTGTTTATTGAACCTTTAAAAAGTTTCCTGCTTGGATACCAATCAGTAGAATGCCCCAGCCATCCTGGCCACTGGTTCTTACATCTACTTTGGTGCTCACCTTTTCGCCTTCCCAGGGAAGGAATTTATTCTGAAGTCATGGCAGTGGGTAATGCTTCTAACGCTTCACACATAGATGTTGTTTAGCACCTTTATCAAGCGTGTCAACTGACTTTTATTGTGACTTAGTCTGCTATAGAGTTATACCAACGTGACCGCAAATGTGCTAAACTGTGCCTGCTGTAAGTGCAAAAGAGTGTACTGAATCATGCAATCTAAATGGATTCTTAAAAGCTCGCTTGGTCTATTTTTAGCCCAGGCAGACCATTTTGTCATAGAACATGCAGTGGCAGCACTGGCACATGCAGACAGCACAAGGGAGCAATCCTCGTATGTTCTTCACCTTTGCCACTATGCAACAGTCTAGTAGAACACCAATGGGTTTAATGGTCAAAGAAAATCAAAGGGCAGAACATCAATGAATCACCAAGAAAGCCTCCAGAATCCAAGCTTTGTGTCATTTGCTTTAGGACATCATTTTGAACTGGTCCATCTCATATTTTGGTAGATCATACAGAGCACTTGCAATAAGTAAGATTTTGATAATGTTCCCCTAAAAGAGATATTGGGCCTTTCTGTCCTACACTGTTATAGTGCTATTATTGCACTTTCAACATCCTGTGAAATTCTGGGGTTTGTAGTTTACTGAGACCAAAGAGCTCTCTGGCTGAGAATTCTAAATGCCCCTCTCTAAACTGCAAACTCCAGTATTCCATGGGATGTTGAAAGTGCAATAATAGCACTATAACAGTGTAGTGCAGAAAGGCCCATAGATTCCAGGAAAGGTAAAAGAGATGCTCTTGCCTAGTTTCACTTTTCTGCTTGCTGTTTCTGTTTTTCAGGTAGGAACTAGCTTTACCTCTTCCCTGGCTCCAGTTATGGTAATGATCTCTTTCTATGTATTTCTGACAGAAAACTTAAAGATGCCTTTCTAGCTCAGCAGTGGGAATCCTTGGACCACATGGTGTTTTACCACAGTTCTCATAATTTATTAGCACTGAACATGCTGTTAGAGACCTGTGGAAGTTGAAGCCTAAAACATTCAAGGGCTAAAGTTTCCCCACTGTCTGCTGTAACCTTGTAATTTCACCTGCATGGTGTCCTTCCGGGAGCAGGTGAACACTTTTTTGTGTGTGTTGTCATAGAATCATAGAATCATAGAAAAGTAGAGTTGGAAGAGACCACAAGGGCCATCCAGTCCAACCCCCTGCCATGCAGGAAAACCCTCAAAGCACTCCCAACAAGTGGCCATCCAGCCTCTGCTTAAAAACCTCCAAAGAAGGAGACTCCACCACACTCTGTGGCAGCACATTCCACTGTCGGACAGCCCTGACTGTCAGGAAATTCCTCCTGAGGTTCAGGCGGAATCTCCCCTCCTGCAGCTTGCATCCATTGCTCCTTGTCCTGGTCTCAAGAGCAGGAGAAAACAAGCCCGCTCCCTCCTCGACATGACATCCCTTCAAATATTTAAACATGGCTATCATGTCCCCTCTCAACCTTCTCTTCTGCAGACTAAACATACCTAGCTCTCTAAGTCTGTCCTCATAGGTTTAGAAATGGACTGTTTATGGCACCGGTAGGCAAAGCATGACCGGTAGGCTGCATGCAGCTCCCATGGTCATTTTGTAGTGTCTAAGACCTCTTGGGGATCAAATGTATTTTTTAAAAAAATGGTTCCAAATGCCCTCTAGGTTGCTTGGGAAGCATTTGTATTACAGTTTGGGACAGGGAGCTCCCAAGCCATTTTAGGCTCAGCAAAAGACTTAAAAAAAAAAAAGGAAATGAACAGGATTTTTCTGAGCCTAAATGTCACACAGGGAAACAAAAATCCTCCCACCTCCTAGAAGGTGGGGGACAAAAAAAAAGTGATTGTTTTGTGGGGAAGTGTGGTAAGGCTGTGACACTCCAAGGTCTTCTGTGGAAACTAATGGGTTCCCCTAGCCTCCAATAGTTTCCCACCCCTAGTTTATAGAGAAAGAACTTTTAATGCATTGTCCGTATTTGTTGCTTTTTCAGATATGTTTTTATATTGCTTTTCCTTTTGATTATTATTATGTTAACTTCTGCATGTTTTTGTGCTGTGAGCTGTTATCTGTGTCTCTTTTAATTTTTCTAAGCCACTTTGAGTCATAGGCCTAGGAGGAAAATGGGATACAAATGAATAAAATTACAACAACTACAACATTTTCCATTTTGATTAGCAGCTACCCCATGAAGTGTCAGGCATTATTCATCCCCAGTACCTGCTATCTAATCGTTTTTAACAAGGCACTAAAGATTAAACCTAGGATCCCATGCTCTACCCATGAGCATGGGTTCTCTCCTTAAAGGTATACACAGTGTGTGCCCATCAGTATCCATAAATGTATTGTATATGACTGAAGACTCCATAAAATGTGTATTTCATTGCTGAATGGGGTAATGATAGGCAACTGATCTGAATAGCACATGGCAAGTTTAGACCAAAACAAAAACAAAAAACAAATGAATGGCAACTTGTGATTCTGTGAGACATGATGAACACCAAGCAATGCTGTTACCATGCTATACACCTCCACTCAGCAGAATGTGCTATTTTCATAAATGGACATATTTATGGCTGAAAAACATGTTTGAAAGTGCACTGTAAGTGTAGTGTATGCAGGTGGCCAGGTCAGGGTGACCTCAGATATGGCCAGGTCATAAGTTCAGAGAGGATGAGGTGGGAAAGCCCAAGGCTAGTGGGCTTGTGATAATCCTTTCAAAACTGTGAGCTACAAGCACTCCCCAAAATAATAGAAGGCAAAACTCCACAGGTGAAACACTCAGGGACCCTACTGTAAGCATATCCTATGAAGACCTTCCTTATTCACCCTACCTGACCAAAACATTAAGAGATTGTCATGGCTTCCATCAATATTTTGTCACCTAGAGCTAAAAGAATCAGCCCATTCTGGATTCCTTTGTCAACCCCGTGAGAAAGCCATTATTACTCCTTTGTCTACACACCCTCCTTCAGGGCAGGAAACAGGATATAAAAACCCTAGTTCCATCCCCAGTCAATTATAGTACATTGGTTGTATTACACTGCACGTGGTATCCCAGACTGCCGTTCCTTCTTGCTACCCTCAGAAGCTGTCTAAGCCTCTCCACTTTGACCTTCTGCTTCAGGACTGGTAACTATTGCCCTTTCCACGCAATCTTTCTCTATCCAACTTTTTTTGCCTCACTTTCCAATAGCCTTGTATGGTTCTTAAGAGTGTTTAATTTCCTGTGTGTTTTTTAATTCCAAATAAAATATTCTGTTTAACTTTTAACTAGAGTCCTCTCTGCAATTAGTACTGGTATACACAGGTAAAAAGATCCTGCTGTCACCCTCCTTGCGCAGGCCTCCTTTGAGCCGTAATTCCTCAAAATTCTAAGGAGATGCTGGCATTATGGATGGACGTCAAAGTCCCCCACCTCTTAGAGTAACAATACATCATCTTTGGAGCTGTTTGGGAATTCTGTAGGAGCATAAAGGGAGTGTGGTGGCCAGCTAAGCAGTAAGCTATGCATCAGGTTTTTGCTTTTGGACCACAACTTGTGCTATGCAGTCCTTGCCAGCATAGCCAATAATAAGGGATGATGTGAGTTGCAGTCTTAAAGATGCCTGTATTCCATTGTTTTTGTACGTGCAATAAAATACCCAGCTTTCTGCCAAGCAGTGGCTCTCGCTTTTTGTGATCATCTAAGAATATCTTTGTGTGGTGCATGTACAATGAAATCTTCCAGTGCTGTTCTGTTCCAAGATAATGCCCACATGTCTTTAAAGCAATGCTGCAGATAGTCTAGATGCTCTTATTGTGTGCATTCAAGATGCCCTGTTTAGCTGACCTCTCATAGCATCTTGTGTCATAATTGCACCAGTGACAACCGTTTTCACTGTCAGTGTAGAAAAATGAATGACACTTATGGGTCATTGGGAGATGGAGAGCTCAAAGAGAAATAAAAATGGAATGTATTGTATTAACTATGCCTTGAAAAAACAAGACAAAATAGGACAGCTGAGAGAAATACTGTGATGAACAGAGAGAAAGGTCACTTGATAGATATAGAAATAGAAGCATCTTTCATATGAAGAACTGGAAATAAAACCTAGCTCTCCATATAGTTACATCTATTTTTGCATCTCATTTCCTTGTGCATTCTAGGATTGAGTTGTCTCCTTTGTCAATTTATGTTGCTCCACTATGTGAAATACAAAAATGACACCAAGCAATAAATCAGTAGCCAAGAGAATGGGAGCAAGTTAAAAATTTTCACTTATAACCTATAGATGAAACCTTGGTTAATAAAAGCCAAGGCCAAGACAAATAGGAAGGAAGGGTGTGGGAACAGTGTCTAGACAGGAGATTTCCAGATTTTGATGTAGTGGTGAGAATTATATTAAAGCAAGTACTATCTACTCTAATATAACCTAATGAAAATTCCACTTCTTTCCCAAGGAAAATAGGAGAGTTGGGTTTCAAAAGAAAGGTATCATTACAGTAGTGGGAGTGAAATATTAATGATGGGAAAAAAAATTATTTACTTACTCAATCTGTATCCCATCTCTGTCCCAAGAACTCAAGATGGGTTTAAAAGAAATTAAACAAGTAAAACATAAAGTGAATCAAGTATAACAAATATGAAATAAATTAAAAATGGGGGGTGGTTACAGGGAACATATACTTCCCTTGTTGAAACAGTTTCACTGGCTACTGGTTCATTTCTGGACAGGACTCTATGTGCTGGTAGCGACCTATAAACCTATATACAGCTTAGTTCCAGGCTACTTGAAAGCCTGTATCTCCCCATACAACCCGGCCTGAGGTTTACAATCTTTAGAGGAGTGCTGTCTCTCCATCCCCTTACCCTTCCAGGCTCATCAAATGCAGACATGGGAGACAGCCTTCTTGATGGCTGGTCCTAGGTGATGGAATCATCAGAGGGTGTCAAATGGCCCCCTTGGTGCTGTCTTTTCACTAGCAAGAGAAGATATTCCTATCTGAACAAGCATTAAGTTTTTAACTAATTGGGGCAGAAGGTTGTTTGTTTGTTTGCTTGTTTGTTTTAATGTACTTTGTGCTTTACATGTTTAACTGTTTTAAATTAATTTTTTTTAAAAAAATCATGTTTTAATTGGATAGTTTGAAGCTTTTAAAAGTCTTATACCAAATATTGTTTGCGCTATTTTGCCTTAACATACATTGTAAACTGCTTTGGGTCTCAGTTTGAGAGAAAGACAAGACATAAATACCTCTTCTGCAGCAAGTAACATCAGTAGCCAAAGGCTTGTATGACTGAATAGATCTTTTCATGCTAGGGAAAAGAGAATAGGGAAAGAGGCAGCCTGGACACTCTCAGTAGGGAGTGTTACAGCCACCAAGAAAGCATCAGTTATTTACTTCAAATTGTGAAGTGCACATGTGTATTCATGTGATTTTCTACTTGCAGGCAATGGCAAAGATCACATCGGCTCCACTGGCATAGTTATATCATTGGCAGAGGCAAAGGTTGCAGAGGTGATAAGAAGAAAATGGCAATGCTGGAAGGAATGACAAAGGAAGGAAGAAGCAGCTGGTGGCAATGGGAGGAAGAGACTTCCCATTTCAAGATTCCTATTTCTTTAATACTTGACCTCCAGTGTGGAGAATCCATGAAGCCAAAGCATTATGGGAGGGATGGCTTGGACAATCACACCATCACTCGATACTCCTCCATGCACCTCCATACTAAATTAGATGTCAGTAACAGCCTAATCTGATGTCATAGATGTCTTAGAGGCCACACTCATCTGGAAACTAGACCAAAGAAGTTCTTTACTGTCTCTTGTAGATAAGAAAAGGTCTGTCACACAAAACTCCATGCAATATTCCTAGGTCAAGCACCATTCAGTCAAGGAAACATATAGTGATGCAAATCATATATCTGGCAGTGTCTGTGTGAAACTGTCATTATTTGCCTTAATGGGTGAACATCCTGTCATGTCAGCCATCTGGTAGAGAATAAACACATGCTTAACAAGAACCAGGTCTCATGAGATGTGCAGATTTCTTCAGCCCAAGACTAGAATTCCTCAGAAATGGATGCTTTGAATCTACCCTGACTTTGCTTCAAGTGAAATTGTGTATCAACTCAATAAAAAAAAAGTTAGAAATGGCCTTAGATAAGCATAACCACTTCAGCTAAAAGAAAGACAGTGTCAAGAGCAGCAAACTCTGAAGTGAATGAAAGCTAACAGAGAAGGCTGAGGGGGATTTGATGACAGACAGAGGTAAGACAATTACTGTGACAGATCAGTCAGAAAGGCAGATGATATCACGCTGGGCTCAAAGACAATAGTAAATTATAAATGAAAATGAGGACATATTTAGAAAAAGGTCAAGAAAAGGGAAATCAGGTATAATACCAAAGCTAAGATGGAGGAGCACACCGTAGGCTGCTGGGAAGTGGGTTTTCCCCACCCACATTTAGGATCTGAACCATTAGATTATTTCTGTGGCAACATCCAGGCCTGGATATTCTGACGTAATAACAAAAGAGCAACATGGGACTGTCAAGTTACAAGTGCATTATGAGAGGTTATAGTTCTGAAAACCATTGGGGTAATGTGAGAAAACCTTTACCATTTGGAAGGAGCCCTTACCACAGTTGTGTCCTGTTCCAGCATCTATCCAGATTTCAGAGCTGAGAAGTAATGTGTTACAGTAACTACAATAGTGGCAAGACATTTTGGGGGTGGTAATGAGGACATAATGATAGTACTTTTGTGAAGTGATGGTAATGTTGACACACTTTAGTGTAATAAGGAATGCTTGCTTTGGAAGGGCATTTCTGGCTTTTCTTTTTTACTTTCGGGTACATTTATATAAAATCATAAAAATGTGATATACTACAATCGAGTTATAATGTGTTGTGCTAAAAAAAAAGCAACTGTTAATGTGCTTCTATGTGTCAAAAATAACAATTAATACCAAGAGATTCTCTTTTTAAAATAAAAATTCAAGTTCTACCAGTTTTCAACACTTGGATGATGCTGGTGTAAGAAAACACAAGTCCTGTTATTCTTCTAATAGCCATTAGAAGGAGTAATGTCCATTCAATTTTTCTGGGGGGCGGGGAGCTGCACAAAACAAACGCTTCAAGAATTTTCACCTAAAAGTTCCAAAATATATAAAAAAAATTAAAAACACACAAAAACTCTTGTGATCTTACAGCCGGTGGAGAAAACTTTTCACATTTTTCATTCTTGTGAAGAAGCAAAGATTTACATCACTGATAGAAAGCCTGAATTAATCAGAGGAGGGAGAGTGAAGCCCAACCAAGATTAGATGTTGTTTCTAAAAATCTACCAATATATGCAATACAGATGGAAGGTCCAAACTTTCAATTGTGTACTGGTGAAGACTGAGCCACACTTTGTCCTCAGCAAAGAAGGCAGTGCATGAGGGCAACATGTGAGACTGTAAATGGTTAATCCCATTGCAGACACTGTCACAGACAGCCAAATGGAATTGCAGTCAGCTGCTCTCTTTTTCCAAACAGATTGTCAATGTGTTCAGTGAAGTGATGGCTTATGGTTCCTGTTCCACACATTTGTCAATGGCAGAGGTTTAGAAGAGTTGATGGGCATCATTGCATCTTGGTTGACAAAACACATATTTTACAACCTACACTGTTTTCTAGCTCCACACTGTTGAAAAATCAGCATTGCCAGTTAGACGCAGTACTGTATTGACAACTTAAGTGTAGCAGAACGGAACACAAGCCAAAACATACCTAGGCAATTCCTGGAACAAGGATAAAATGCTAGCCTTCTTGTTGTTCTTGTTGCTGTTGTTATTTTAATAAGCCTTTGTGTCACAAGACAATTCAAAGAATGTAAATTTATTTCTGTTCTTACACAATTCAGTAGTCTACCTCTCCAGGTCGTGTCTCTGATAGCTAGACAAAGAACTACCTGTCTGGTAGATACAGCTCAGAATAGGATCCAAGCAATTTTTTTCCCTTTTTTATTTAAGTTTTCCAGAAAAGACAATGCTACATATTAAATACTAAAAACGCGCTACAGACAATGAACTTCTTTAAAAAAGTGGCTTCAAGCTTTTCTGAAGTAGATTATAGATAAATCTATATAGAGGAAACTTCTCTAATTACAAGTCTCACTCAAAAGTTTCAACTGCTACTTATCCCAAAATACCAGTTTTCAAATCTCACAGTTAACATATTGTTCTCTTTTTCCAGAAAAAAACACCAAATTAATAGTTCCCATTTTTTAACAAAAGTCATTACTGATTTTTCTCTATCAACGTCAACAATTTATCCATTTCAGCTAAGTCTAAGGGTTTTAATCAGCCAGTCTTCTTTCGTTAGAATATCGGTATTCTTCCCCTTCTGTGTATATAATGCTGCAGTGGTCATATGTCACAGCATCTTAATGTACTTCTTCTCCAGTTGATCTTCTACTAATCTCAGCACCATTCAAGTTTTAGAATACTGAACATTAGCTTTCAGTGTTTTGCACATCATATGGCGTATTTGATTCCAGAATTTTTGGTCTTTTCTCATGCCCACTACATGTGATACAAGGATCCCACTTGTTTCTCACATTTCCAACATCTGTTAGAAACCTCTTTATGCATTTTGGCCAATTTTTCTGGTGTCAAATACCAATCTTATAAAAGTTCTCTTTGAGATCATAATACCTTGTAACTTTAATTCCTTCCTGACCACATTTCTTCCCATTGTTCGAACTGTATATTATGACCAAAGATTTGTGACCACTTTATCATGCAATCTTTAATCAATTCTTGTTCCATCTCCAATTTTAACAAAAATGTATACATTTTACCAAACGTTAATCATCCGAGCACAACTGTTTTTTAAGATCAGATTTGGTCAACCCAAAATTGTATAATTTTTTGTCCATTTTATATCTCTCAACTATCTGTCTGTAAGAGAACCATTGAAAACTTTAACCTCAATCAACTTAATTCCGTAGTGTTCTTGCGCAGATTCTAAAAGAGCTTAATAAGTCATTCATTTTTACTTTTGTTGTTGTCTCCTTCTATAAAAGAGTTCTTGAAATGACACTTTTGGACATACACTTATTTTATATTTTTCCATATTCTCAACAGAATTTTTCTCACATGTAGTTATTCAAATCCATATTCACTTTAGGTTGTTCATACCACAAATAACCATGCCACACAGATTTTAATTCACAAACTTCTAATTCCAATAATCTCCTATTCATCAGCAAATAATCTTTCAATCACACCAGACAGCATGCAGAAAAATACAATTTAAAATTTGGCAGTTCCAATTGTCCTCTTTCTGTAGTATCTTGTAAAGTTTTATATCTTCCTTTAGGTTTCTTCCCTTGCCATATGTACTTTGATATGTCACTATTCCATTGTTTAAATAAGATATTATTCGTCAAAATCAGTATAGTTTGAAACAAATATAATATTCTTGGTAAGACATGCATTTTAATAACAGAGATTCTGCCCAGTAGTGATAGTTAAAGTTTCGGCCATCTTTGCCAAATCTTT
Organism: Iguana delicatissima; assembly: GCA_948472985.1. Lineage (NCBI taxonomy): Eukaryota > Metazoa > Chordata > Lepidosauria > Squamata > Iguanidae > Iguana > Iguana delicatissima. Next base: position 81,976 of record CAOKZL010001759.1, on the reverse strand, counting down.
CTTAATGTCATTCCATATTTTAACAACATGCAATTCATATTCATCATCCTAACACCCAAGTATTCCACTTTTTTTCTCAGTTTTAAATCCCAGCTCGTCAGTCAGTTATGTCTGTCATTTCTTTCTCATGTTCTACATTAATATCACCATTTTTGTTTATTTGTCCTAAATCTAGACATGCCTCTGAACTCTTTTAATCACCCTAACAAGAATTCTATTCATTCAGTTTTCATTTTCATTTTCCAAAACAAAACAGACAAAAAAAAATCACTAGGTCATCTGCAAATACTCTTAACATATACCCTTTTTTTAAATCATACCCTTTATTCTTTCATCTTGTCTTTTTGCTGTATTTAACACTTTGAGGGCTAAAATAATCAGTCAGAGCGCCTTTTGAATGTCACATGGCTTACTCAACTCACCATTAATCAAATCTTTGCTCTCTGGACATTGTAAATTGTTTTGATACATGTAATGAAGTTGACTCCAAAACTCATCTTCTCTAGAACTCTGAACAAAAAGTTCCAAATCAAAAGCTTTTTCAGCATCCACAGTGCAGGCTCTTTCTAACTATGATTACTTATGTATGCCCACTATATATCTAGTATTGTTCCATAGTTGTCTTTTCAGCAAAAATTCCACTTGATTGTTATGAATAAAATCTAAAGTCTTTTTAAGCCTTTCTGCTAAGATTGTTGTTTAAAAAATGTAATTATTGTGCAATAATGAAATAGGTCTGCAGTTTTTTTATCATTGTCAAATCTTGGTCTTGATTGGGAATTAAAGCAATCATTGTCCCTTTTGAAGTGTCAGGAATCTTTCTAGTCCATAATATCACATCCAGCAATTTCCATAGAAGCGTGATTGACTGTTCTTCAAAATATTGTAATAGCTCACCAATAGAACATCTGGGCTTGGAGTTTTGCTGGACTTAATCTTCTTTATGGCCTCAGCAATTCTGCACATTGTAGTAGGTGTATTCATCATCTGCTTCTGTGATTCTGAAAATCTCTGGAAAGTTTTTTTTATCTAGGTAATCATCGGTCTTCTTTATTGGCAGTGGATATTTCTTATACAATGAAGTATAATATTGCTAAAATGACTTCCTAATATTAACTTTATCTGTAACTATTTCATTTTCTTTTTGTATCTTCAAAAAAAGCTTCTCTCTTTCTTTTCTAAGCTTAAATGCTAGCCATCTTCTAGGCCTATCTGTGAACCCAAAGTTCTTTTGTTTCACATAAAATAATTTCATCTAAATTTCTCCTACTGTCATCTGAAGTATCTTAATTTGATTAAGCACTGCATTATTCAAAGGGGAATTTTTAGAACTTCTTTTCTTCTTATCTCATCTAAAAGAGTCCGCATGTTCTCCTTTTTTAATTCTGTACTTTACTGAATGAAACTTCTTCTCATAAATGCTTTACCAGCATTTCATACTATACTGAGGTTGATACTTTTTCCCAAATTATCTTCAAAATATTCTGCCAGTCTTTTCCTATATATTTTTTAACATTTTCATCCTGAAGTAGAGTGTCATTCAGTCTCAAAGTCCTTCCCTTTCTCTTCCCCTCAGAATTAAGATGAGAGGATTATCAACAAGTAGAGCGAGTACAAAGATAAAATGAAACTAGGGAGTGGTCCAAGGATAAAAAACTAAAAGCATTAAAAAGCAGACTGACGAGAAGAAATAAGAAATATAAAAAAAGGCAAAACAGTGGGTAAAACAAACAGAATATCAAATGGAGGTTACTTCCTTGCTGCCATTTATATATTTTTTTAACATTTTCATCCTGAAGTAGAGTGTCATTCAGTCTCAGAGACCCTCCTTTTCTCTTCCCCTCAGAATTAAGGTGAGAGGATATGGTCAGATGAAGTCTTAGGTAAATTATAAATTTTCGTTATACTATTAGCCAATGTCTTTGAGATTGAAAACAAATAAATTCTTGATAAAGATTTATGTCTTCTGAAAATAATGTAAACATCATTGGCATTTTCACATTTAGCATTCGCCACTCCTAAACTGTCAATCATAAAAAACAGTTTTGAGGAGTTTTCCTTGTCTCATCTTTGCATTTTTCTCAGAAGATCTATCTGACTGTAGCTCAATAACACCAATCCAATCTCCAAGAAATATCCAAGACTCAAACACATTAATTTATCTATGAGCTTCTCATTAAGAATCCCCTAGTTATCTATAGGGGCATAAGCTTCTACCCACAACCTTGTTCCACAATTATCCATCTGAACCCTCACATACCTACCCTTTTGATTTTCAAAAAAAGTTCTGCTAACAAGTTGGGACTGACATAAACAACCACATCATTCTTCTTCTTTGTTGATGCCACAATAAATTCATTGCCAGTTTAGGATAATGTAAATGCTCAATGTCTGTTCTTCTTACATGTATTTCTTGGAGACAGATCACATCTTGATTCAATTTCTTCAAATAATGAAAGATTTTAGTATTTTTTATGGGATGAATTAAGGCCCGTTATATTCCTTGTCATACTCCTCAACTTCATATCAGGTATATAATTTTGAAAGGTGACATCCATTGTACCTCTGATTTCATCAAGTTCTCCATCTGATGTCTTATCATTATCCCTAACTGAATTTTGGTCTGGGCTTTGGTCTTCTTCTTTCTCTTCATCTTGCTTTCCCAGTTGATCCAATCCTTTTTTTAACATCTGCAAAAAATATTTAGCCTTTTGTGCAGTGTTCACTAACAACATTCTTTTTAGTGGAAGGAGATGCCTGCTTTTTAGTGGAAGGAGATGCCTGCATGTAAATGGCATATTATTTTGCTTCAGCATATCAAACAAAAAGACATATTACCTTCTCTTCTAATGGGCATCTCTTTAAATCTATGATTTTGACCTCATCAATATTCATTCTGTTCTCAAGGTGGCATTGTAAACTTGATCTCTGGTCTGCTTTCAGACAAAATATACAATCACATCTCTTGGTAAATTTCACTATTTGGCTACACATGAAGAAATATGGTACATATGGTCAGGTTCCAAATCTGTGTCCTCCTTCCATTTCTCCAACAAGTTTGTGATGGCCTCCACCAGTGTTTCTCAGAACTTTTCATTAGCTTGTTCTCCCTTTCCTGTAGTGCAAAAACATCTAAATCATGTTTGCATTCTTTATTCAGAGTCTCTGTTCTAGATTCCAGACTCTCTATTTTCTGTTCCAAATTTTGAATCTTTTTCATTTGCAGGTTTCATATCTGCTGCCATCTGCAATATAGACTGATTAATTTCATTCATCTCTGATTTTCTCTCTTTCCTCTCCTTAAATATTGCCATCAGATCTGTATCCATCTGGGCCATCTGTATTCCCATATGACTTATTTGACTTTATAACTTTAAAGACTGGGATCTTCAGTATATTTCTATGCCGTCTCTGCAGATTTAAGTGGAAGATCCTGTTCTTCCTTCTTTTCTAACTTTGGATCTTGTATTAGAGTTCACAGACCTCCAAAGCTTATATACAAATTGGGTCAGCTGTGGAAATACACTAAGTGAGCCTGGGCAAATCATACTCTCTCAGCCTCAAAGGAAGGCAAAAGCAAACCCCCTGAAAAAAATCTTGCCAAGAAACCCCTGTGATAGGTTCACCTTAGAGTCACCAAACAAGCTGGAAACAAACTGAAGATGCATCACAAGAAAAAGTGTGGCCCAGACAGTCTGAAGTCTGGCTGTAAAACAGCAATGGAAAGAGTATTCAAAAATATGTGGGAAATGGTTGAAGAAACCCTGATGAGGATAATCTTGAACTAAGGAGAATCTTTGCAGTGTGGGATTTATTCTTCACAAAATCTGCATATAGCTTTTTCTCACAGAAAATGATATTATCTGCATAGAAATTATCTTTTTTCTGAAAAAAAGTCTTCTGTTTGCTGTACAGTAGATGCTGTTTTCTGTGCAAAGAAAAATGTCAAATTTGTACAGAATACATCTTCAAGTACAACTTTGTCTGAGCAGGAAGCTGCATTTTCTGTGCAGAAAATATTTCTACAGAAAATACTATTTTCTGTATAAAAGATCCTGTTTTTGCACAACAACACCAGGCATAAATTTTGTACAGACTAAGTCTTAAACTGCAAATAGTCTTAGAAAACTGAAAATTTCAAAGATCTACTTACAGTGGGAAGAAAATTGCTAAAATTACTTACTGTTTCCTTCCAGGTTGAAATTAGTGAAGAATTGTATCTCTACCATGAAAACATTTGGGGGGCTGTATCCAGTCTGAAAGATGTTTTTCTTTCTTTCTTGCCAGTTCTTCATATAGCCTAAGAAATTTGTTTTTGGACTACAAGTCTCCCCCAAAAAAATCCACTTTGGGGAATTCTGAGAGTTGTGATCCAAAATAAGCAATGTTTCAAAGTATGCAAATCCCTGTAAATCCATGAGAACATAGGGAAATTCTTCAGTGCTGAAAATTCCATCAAACCAAAGAAATAAGAAAGGGAAGCAACTATGTATCAGTTCCTATTACTTGTTAGATTTTTCTTTAACTTTATCAATAATTTGGACTCTTTTGTCATCTTGGGAATGGGGAATAATCATATTTCCACTGTATGCAACCCTTCTCTTTTAAGTGCACAGAATGAACTGAATCTGCGATTTCTTTTTACAGACTGAAAAGATTGATTTAACGCTCCTTCCTTTTTCTTGACAGTCTGATCTGTGCAAAATTACATTCTGTTGACAAAAAAGTAATGAAATGTATTTGGTCAACAAAATAATATGAGAGGTTTGAGAAAAAATGCAGCTTGTTCACTCAGAGGGCTCTATGGAGCCCTTAATTCTATGTTTCTGCCTATAATCTGCTGAAATTGGAACCAGAGCACTTAAATTTAAGTGGAATCATATTATACTTTTTGAAGCTGTGCTCCTGGTTAGAGTATTTTGATACAGATCTTCAACCACCTTACGCCTGAGTAGTTCCGTCAGTACCTGTAGCAGCCAATCTGTTCACTCCCTGAAGAATGACAACTTGTAAAGTTTGTTTTATCAGGGTGGTAAGCAATGACTCTTCATCTGAGGGTCTTTAAGCTGTTGTCTTTCAGTTTCCTTCACTTTTTTGAAAAGAAAGGGATAGAGACTTCAAAACACAAGATGAAATTTCTTCAGCATTTTTATCAGTGCTCTGATCTAAAGATGGTGACTACCCACACACCTTGTGACTGAGGCTTGTGGCCCTCTCCTCTCAGGAAAATGGGGACCTATGAAAAGGTTGTTCTGGTAAGTACCAGGACATCCAGCCTATGGGGAGGTGAGAAATTGAATACTTTTGAGGAAGAGCATCTTCCATATCAGCCTGCTCAATCTGCGTCAAAGCCTACAAGTAATATGACGCAGGTTTATTTATTTATCTATTTCCTGTTTTCCTCCTGATATAGGACCCAAGGCTGCTTAAACCAGCCATCAAACTACTGTGCTGTCCTGAAAGTTGACCCCATCTGCATTACAGGAATTTATAGCAAGGATCCAGTGGTAATGGCAGCCAGCAGAAAGTTACTGTTGACACTAATGAGGACAGAAAAGGAAGAGAACAAGAGCTACCTAACCACTGTGGGGATGATCTTTTCCTGACTTAATTCTTTCTAGGCATTTTTTGCAATTGGGGCTCAAAAAAAAAAAAAGTGCAGATTCCCTGGAGGGATTTCTTGCCTCTTCCCCTCTTCTCTTACAAATTAAGGGTTAATTACACAGTTCAGCCAGGTGTACCATGTGCACAAAGCATTTTTTCCCCTCAATCCACCCACACCTCTAGCACTTCTTTTCTGAGAACCTTCCCTTCTGGTGGCCTTTAAAAACCTGTCTCTGCTCCTCCTCCTCACTCACCAGCTGCTACCTGGCCAGCTAAAGATGGATTGCAGCCTGATTTCTCAACATCACAAACATTCTCCTGATGCCCCCCCAACATCCAAAGAAGGAGATGGGCAAGACAGAGGAAATATAGAGCCACCATACCACCACCCCCTTTCCCTGACTTGATTTGGACCCTGGGTGCCTGATCTCCCCACCATGCCTCGCCCTCCTTCCCACAGACAAACATACACACATTTTGATAGTTGCAGTTTTCCCACTTTTGCCAGGGTCTTGTGCCCCTAACCCTAACAAATGTGGAGGGCCAACTGTATAATGAAAATAGTATCTACAGCCTATGTAAATAACAAGTGAACATGAATTCAAAAATATAGAACCAATCAGGATATCCAAACATACAACAAAAAGGTAAATATACATGAAGCCCTGCCAAAAATAATTTAACCAATTCTGACAGGAAAATCAAAATACTTGGAACAATACGTCAGGACATAATGAGACAAAATAAGTTAGCTTATAATAAATGAAGTCTGTAACAGTTTGCAAGCATGCAAGGTGTAATCTATTGTTTCTTATATTAACAATCTCAAATTGCAGTTAAAACAGATAAGATGCTGTAAGCATGCGTATGAACCAAGCCATTTTTGAGGCTTTTATTTAGAAACTCCAGCTGAAAACTGGGATGAGCACTTCTCCTCCTTCCCGCTTCTTCTATCTTGAAAGTCATTCCCACACACGGACACACAATGCTGCTTTCAAAGGAGAAGCAGCTACCAAAAAATCTAAATATGTGCAGTCCCAGCCTTTTGGTGAAGAAACACATCATCTCCACTACTGTGAATACATGGGCTTATATCCAATTTATCAAAAGCAGTTTTAACTATTTATGTCCTCTTTTTTCTTACTAGATATATTGGCTGGCATTCAATATCGCACTTATGGATTCATAACAAAGAGTTACAGGTCCACAACTGCTCTGTATTCAATAAGATTACATAGACTTACTGTAAAACTACATAAAGGCCTCCCCTGAGTCCACTTTAACAGCCAGCAGCTGGGTAAGGTGAAGAAGGTCTGTTCAGCTGGTAATCAGAGTGCAAGAAAGATGACATTTCCACCTCCCTTCCCATACCACCAAGCAAGGCCGCAGCAAGGACTTGCATTGGGGTCCTTCTTCTGATTATCAAACCCTTGCTCACTGACATCAGAGGGTTGGAAACATCCCCTTCCCCTTGAACCTCATCACCAGCTGAAGAGACCTCCTTCACCCTATCTGGCTGCTGACTGTTATAGTGGATGAGGCAGGTGGATTAAGCTAGGACACATTCCTTAGTTATGCATATGCAGCTATACATATACAGTTGTTTGCATAGTATTCAGGCACTTTGTTTCCATGATACTCCTACTGTTCAGTGTAGTAATGATGAAAGGGAGCAGTGGAAGTCTCTGTACCATACCCAAATTGTGTTACGATAGCCATGTACCTATAGGGTATGCCTCAGATAGGTATGGATGCTGTTAAGATAAACTTCCTGTAATTAAAGTCTCAAAGAACAGGAAGATATTACCCAAAGGGACAAGAGTTCATTTCAAAATGACTCAACTGTATTAGGGGTGTTTTCCATTTTAATACAGGTAATCTCTACCCTTTTATCTTGTTTTTCAAAAAAATCCAGATAAACCTATCAGGAAGCAGGGGAAATGAGGCACATAATAGGTAGAGAGGTGGTACAGGAATACCTGGCCACACTGGATGAATTCAAGTCTCCAGGGCCAGATGAATTGCATCCTAGGGTATTTAAAGAACTGGCAGAGGTCATTTCAGAACCGCTTGCTATAATCTTTGAGAAATCTTGGAGGACAGGAGAAGTTCCAGCAGACTGGAAGAGGGCAAATGTTGTTCCCATCTTCAAGAAGGGAAAAAAGAGGACCCAAATAATTATCGCCCAGTCAGCCTGACATCAGTACCCCGAAAGATCCTGGAGAAGTCAGTTTCTAATCACTTAGAAAGCAACGCGGTAATCACGAGAAGTCAACATGGATTTCTCAAAAATAAGTCATGCCAGACTAATCTTATCTCTTTTTATGATAGAGTTACTAGATTGATAGATGAAGGGAATGCTGTGGATGTAGCATATCTCGATTTCAATAAGGCCTTTGACAAAGTTCCCCATGACATCCTTGCGAAGAAGCTAGTTGGATTTGTAATTGGTTGACCGACCGAACCCAAAGGGTAATCATGAATGACTGCTTTTCATCCTGGAGAGAAGTGACTAGAGGGGTGCCACAGGGTTCTGTCCTGGGCCCAGTGCTGTTCAATATCTTCATCAATGACTTGGATGAAGCAATAGAGGACATGCTCATCAAATTTGCGGATGACATCAAATTGGGAGGGGTTGCTAATACACCAGAGGACAGGATCAAAATTCAAAATGACCTGGACAGATTGGAGAGCTGGGCCACGGCTAACAGAATGAAATTCAACAGAGAGAAGTATAAGGTCCTACACTTAGGTAGAAAAAAAGGAATACAGAAATATAGGATGGGGGACACGTGGCTAGATAGCAGTACGTGCGAAAGGGATCTAGGAGTCTTAATAGATCACAAGCTGAACATGAGTCAGCAGTGTGATGCGGCAGCCAAGAAAGCCAATGCAATTCTCGGTTGCATCAATAGCAGTATGGTGTCTAGATCGAGGGAGGTACTGGTACCACTCTACTCTGCTTTGGTTAGACCTCATCTTGAATACTGTGTCCAGTTCTGGGCACCCCAATTCAAGAAGGACCTGGTCAAGCTGGAGCAAGTCCAGAGGAGGGTGACCAAAATGGTGAGAGGCCTGGAAGCCATGCCCTATGAGGACAGACTTAGAGAGCTGAGTATGTTTAGTCTGAAGAAGAGAAGGTTAAGAGGGGACATGATAGCCATGTTTAAATATCTGAAGGGATGCCATGTAGAAGAAGGAGAGGGCTTGTTTTCTGCTGCTTCAGAGACCAGGACAAGGAGCAATGGATTCAAGCTGCAGGAAAGGAAGTTCCACTTGAACCTCAGGAAGAATTTCCTGACAGTCAGGGTTGTCTGGCAGTGGAATATGCTGCCTCGAAGTGCGGTGGAATCTCCTTCTTTGGAGGTTTCTAAGCAGAGGCTGGATGGCCATCTGTCGGGAGTGCTTTGAGGGTGTTCCTGCATGGCAGGGGGTTGGACTGGATGGTCCGTGTGGTCTCTTCCAACTCTACATTTCTGTGCTTCTATGATTCTATGATTCTATCCATTGTAATCATATTTAGACTACTTTGCACCACAGTGCCTTTAGGTTTTGTAACTGGATTTATTATCAGTTTAGGGTTTCATAAAGCAATTGCAGCAAATTTCTCAAAGTGATGGCATTCTTGTGCACACATGTCCCATATAATTCACTTGAGTATAGTTTTATCTAACACAATTGATTGTAATGGTTTTTAATTTAGCTGCTGTTGATTTGCTTCATTGGTTTCAACCGGGTTTCTAGCCCAGCCTCTCCACACCATATTGAATGAAACTTTTAAAATATGAATAGTCTTCCTGGGTTAGTCTCTACAAATTTTAGTTAGACTGGAGACATTGTGACTAGATTTCTGTTAGTGTAGCCTGAAGTTATGCTAGTATATAGTGAATCATAGATCTCCTAAGAAGGACAATTCACTACTCTCTGAAGTAACCTATTCTACTGTTGAACAGCTGTTACAGTAAAAAAGTTCTTTCAAATGTTTAGGTGGATTTTTTTTTTAATCCACTGGTTCACATTTTAGTCTCTGGAGCAGCAGAAAACAAGTTCTCACCATCTTCTACATTACGTCTCTTTAGATATTTAAAAACAGCTGTCATTCTAACTTTTCTTTTCTTCATGCTACATACCTGCTCCCATGTCATTCCTTATGACACTTGTTTTCAGACCTCTGATCATCTTGGTCTCCCTCATCCAGATACTTGGCAATATCTTTCCAGCTTGTCAGTATCATTCTTCAGTCTTACCTTATATGTACATCCTTGCATTTAACCTTATTGAAATTCATTTTGTTACTTTTGGACCAGTTCTCTAATATGATAAGAACATTTTGAATCCTAATCCTTTCCTCTGGGGTATTATCTCCCTCTCACAATTTGGTGTCTTCTTCAAATTTGATAAGCATGCCCTCTATTCCATCCTCCAAGACATTTATAAAGATGTTGGACTTTATTTTAGGGGTTGCTGTGAAAGGAGGAGAAGATACTGAGATAGGAAGGCCACTCATGAATGAAAACTGATGGCTCCTGCTCCTCACTGCGGTTATCTCACTCGGGTTGTGAGGTAATGTCAGGAAGGAGCAGCAAGGGCCACCCTACCATTAGACAGAAGGAAGCAATCATCTCAGGCAAGATGTGCTGAATAGTGTGGAAGGGGACATTGGCAACAACAGTCTCAATCTCCTATAAAAGTCTGCCTTGAACTCACTAAGCTAGCCAGCATTGCTCAAGTTTGGGAGAGGATGCTCCCCCATGGCAGATTATAAAGTAAGATTCAGTTATCAATCTAGTTTGCATTTGTAGGGGAATGAGGTATGGGAGATGGGTTTCTTGGCCTTTGGCTTAGACAGCAAGATTTCTTGAGTTGGCTGTGATAAGAGGCAAAGGGAAAAAACTCCAAGCAATAGTAGGGCATCCATAGGTTCTGGAGACCTTTGCCTAATGATGCCAAGCAGTCTTACAGTCCTCCTTGAAGTTATACCCCAAGCCACAAGAGTTCATCCAGATGTGTCTTTGATCTATACAAAGATATCCATACCTCCTTCCCTCCTGATTAAAAATGTCACACCTACAAACATCTGAGAATTGCCCTCTTCTTGCAACTTCATCCTATTGATTCACAGTATCAGGTGATCAGCCAGAATCTCAAGATCTCTTTCCTTCCCTTTGTGTTACCCACTATAGAGCAGTTACAAAAATGTTTGTTTGTTCCCAAATGTACGACCTTACACATCTCTCTTATTTATAAAGCAAGGGATCAATGTAAGCTTATAGTCATAAAATATTAACAAACACAGTCAAGTTTGCTATATCTTTTCTTCTTTCCTTTGAAAAAAAATATTTTTGAAAAAATGCCTTAGAGAGTTCACAGCAATATATATACTCTGGAAAAAAAATGAGAGCATGTTCAGAGAGGAACAAACCTGTGTGTAATCCTCTCTGGACAGTAATTAGTTCATTGCCATCAACAGTCGACATCAGGGAAAGCTACTTTGAAAGGTACTTGTTTTGTAGTGAAGAAAAGTGAGGGTCAAGGTTATACACTGCAGTTTGTGACTCTTTCTGCTTTCAGCAGGTGGGGTGGGGGGATTGGCAGAGACACATTATAGCAAAACCCTTGAAGAGATAGAATGCACATTAAGTTTTCATTATTTCCTCCTGCAGAGTCACAGATAAATGCTATAAATACAAAAAGGAAATAAAAGACAAGGTTCTGCTCAAGGAACATTGCAGTAAAGGAAGATGGTTTTTATTCTGAGCAACCACAGGATTGACACTCTAGGGCAGAATTCAGCATCTGGAAACAGCTGAGCATTCAAAACAACCCAGTGTCATATTTTTATACCACCTTCTAGCTCATATGACTGCATCGACAATGAACACAGATGTAATACCTAGCAAAATCTAAGTTGCTAATTGTGAAGAGAGTTGAACTCTCATTGGAGACCAAACAGTGTGTAAGAGAGAATGAGGTGAGAAGAGAAGTTAAAGGGGGGATATAAGAGAGGAATAAATAATAGTAGAGACATTTAATGAATAATAAAAGAGACCTGTCTCTAAATATAAAATAACAAAGAACATGGTACTATAGGTTAGCATTCTATATAATAGCTGTAACAATGGTTGTGTAAACAACTAATGTCCTATTTATTTGTCTTGCAGTGCAAATCCCATAGTGCTCTGAGTTTCTCATCAACACTGCAAAAAAAAACTTGTTATTGCAAAAGTGCTCTCTGAAAATGTGATCTGGTAGAAGATAAGCAGGAACGTCTTTTCTTCCCTTCTTTTTTATGTTTTTGTATTGGAAAGCATTGCTAGAGCTTTTCATCAAACAGTAAAAAAAAAAAGATAGTAAATTTTATATTACTACTCCCAGGTGGAAGACCTGGGTTGTGGATAAAATGGAGGAAGGGGCATTTCCAGAACTACTGCTACAACTCAGTCGTAGAGAATTACCACTGTTGCTGTCACCTCTGAAGTCCTCATGGCTTCATGACTGACAGTAACTTTCGCAGCCAATGTCAGATGATGCCAGGTAGCCAATAAGATCCTGTGGCAGACATGTCATGAGATTATGGACTGCTTCAAGGCATAATTATGTCTCTCCTTTGACCATAAGGACATACACAACCAACTCCAGGAGAAACATTTTCAGGAGATAAGTTTGAAAAGAAAGGAAAAGGGAGAAACTCTAAGCAGAGTTTAATTTTTAGAAAGCAGAAATAAACATGGCCCTATGAAAATACACCTGGTTCATTCAAGAACACAGAAAGCACAGTCATTACCACAATGTGCTTTTATTTATCCCCAGATTTTTTTTTACCTCATTTAAATCTGGTCTGCATGCCCATTTTTCCCATGGTGGCTGGTCCTGTCATTAGGCAAAATGAGGCAGCTGCTTCAAGCAGCACGATTTCAGTGCCATAATGTGGCAAGAAATTAGTATATTATTGTTGGACAAGGATGAGGTGACGTGCTTATGATATTTTCCTCCTCAATGTGCCAAAACAGTTTGGCTGGCTTAGGGGAAAGGACTGGGAATATATTCCCTGATATTCAGCCTCAGGTAGGAAAATATCTTGGGCTGACCCTTGCTGCTGTCTCTCAAAAGCCTCTCCAACATCATATTTCCCATATTTATGCCTTTCTTAGGTGTATTCTAATTCAATTTATTGTTCTCCCTTCCTTTTCTGAGGCTCAAGCACTGCTGAACAGAGGGAGATTACCAAATAAACACACAGAGAAGACTGTGCTGTAAATGTCACTTTGTCTTAGTGGATATGATGCTTTAATAAATATAGAAATAAATAATTAAGAACCAGCAACAACAGCAGTATAGAAACTAATCAAAGTTCCACTGAGATCAGCAGCGTGATCTGAAAACATGGAAGTACACTTAGCATCATCAGCCAGAGGATTCCATTCCATTACACTTGGTTTCACTGCAAAGTTTCAGGCTTTATCAGGGTGGGTGTTTGCATATGACTAAATCCCTTTGGAATCGCTGGGTTTTCATTGTGCATGAGTGGGTGCAAAATTACTAATGGCCCTAGAATGACATCATACTGAATGAGCTGTAAAGTACATCAGGCCATATTGCAGAAGCTGAAAATAGGTGACTAATTGCTGTCTGTCCTCTTTTATTTTTTATTTTTTGAGCCTTGCATTTACCAAAGCTGTAGTAAATAAGGGAGCATCTTACTAGAGTCAAAGACTATACTGAAGACAATGGCTGAGATTCTAGATCAGCTAGTTCACTATGTAACTAACTTGGCTGTGTAACTAAGTAGCATCTCCTGGCCTGACTCTTCTCAACTCTGATTTAGCAGGCAGCAGTGACAGTGAGTGACAGAGAACTGTTCTCTTATCAACTGGGATGCAGAAGACTGATGTGTAGATATCCCCCAAGTGATTTCTAGTGCAGCAGTCAGAAACAGGATATCTGTTGAAATTCCTGCTCACACTGGAGATTGCTTATGGGAAGAGGAGTGGAAATATTAATCTTGTTGCATCCCAATCAACAGGATAACAGACTCCAATTGCTCAACACGACTGCAGCCTAGCATGTCAGGATTGGGAGATTACTATGATCTTTACTTATTCTGTTATTGTTGTTGTTGTTGCTGATGCTGCTGTTGTGTGCCTTCAAGTCAGTTCTGACTTATGGGCACTCTAATGTGAACCTGCCACTGAGTTTTCTTGGCAAGATTGGTTTAGAGGGGGCTTGGCATTGCCTTCCACTGAGGCTGGAAGAGTGCTATTTACTCAGGGTCATCCACTCGGTTTCCATGGCTCGGTGTGGATTTGAATCCTCATCTCCCAGAGTCCTAATCATCAATCAAGGCTGCCTTACATATTCCCTATACTACTGAATATGTAGGGATCAAGAAAACCAATCATTTATGGATGCGTAACTCAAGGTTACATATTTGTAACTAAGACAGCAAATTCCAACCACATGGATCCTCTCCATCTTTCTGTGAGATCTGAACAATGACAAAAGCTTTTCTGAACCAGCCTTAAAATATGAAAGGAGTCCAGTGGTTCAGCTATACATTAGAAGAAGTCATTTTTTTTAGGTCATTTTGTTTCATCAAGGTTACCCATACATAAGGTTGTCCAAGATGCTTTTTGCCTGCCAAATAAATTGAAGATACATAGTGTTCCTCAAACATAAGAGAAATAATGAGTTCAACAACAATAAAAAGGAGAAAGACATATTGATGGATAAATACAAACCGAAGCCTGCCCAAAACAGATGATTTAAAAAAAAAATATTAAATTGACCATGCTAGTGACCTGACATGCTAGAAAGTGTATCAGTTCCACTTTCAGCTTGATCTGATAATCACGATAATAGAAAGACCTTTGGTTGATCTATTAAAAATATTTCTGCCCTCACATCCAAGAGTGAACGAGATGCACAGCCACATCCCTACAATATCACTTGGTCCAAATGAACTGAGTGGATCAATTTTTTACCATGAATGACATTGTGCATTCCCATCCAGCAGAAAGGCACAAGTGTGATCCTGTGCTCTTCTTTCATTGCTGTTTTCCACTCCCTGCCAATTTCCCAATTGACTGCTTTTTCCCTATTGCTGCCATTGTTTTGTTGGCTAGCAGAGATGAGAATTGCATTCCAATAACATCTGTAGGGCTACTGGGTGTGCATGCATAGGATAGGATATAGAGATGTTTCAGTATACCAGCAGATCCACTTGTCTGCTATTAGGCCACTTCTATAAACGGTCACACCATTCTGGCACATGTGAGATGGGCAGCATTGAGCCATTCTGCTATGCACTTCCATCTGCAATTCATGCACAGGCTCATTCTTCCCAGACTTCTGATTTTTCATAAAAACAATCTTCATACCAAGGGCATAGAGTAGGATTGATTTAGACAGGAGTAGTCAGCCTAGTGCTTTTCAGATATTTGCAATGACAGTTCTCATAACTTTTGATACTTGGCCATGAAGTCCAGCAAATCTCAAGAATACCAGGTCAGCTACCTCCACAGGACACTTGTGGAAAGCATATGGAAGCACCTGAGCTGAAATGAATGCTCAGGATCCAGAGCTGCACATTGAGTAAACTGAGAAAGCACTATCAATTCTTCTGGATGATTGGGTTTTTCACACTCAGCTATGTGCATGGACCATGCAGGTCTGCAACTCAGAGCTTCAGACATTCCAATATTTAGCTATTGTCCTAATATGCTGCATGTCAAACATACCTGTAGTGACAAAGTTGTGACAGCCTCTTAATCCAGTGCCAGAAATCCCCTTGCATTAATTGTATCTTGATTTCAGGAAGGAGGCAGCGTACAGCAACTGACCGGATGTGTGCCTTGCATCAGACTCAGAAAGTCAATTTCCATTCATTTAGTTGATTGAACAGCTCAACCAACTAAGAAAACATAAGTGAGAAGCTAATCAAACTAATGAAGTTAGAGTCCATGCAAATATTCTATAACTGTTCTTTGTGCTTGAAGATTTGCTGATGTGAACAAATCTTGAAATGTTATTCATGAACTAGATCAGCCCAGACGGAATTACTCTTGCGCAGCAATAGAAATGTAGCCATTTCTGTTCAGATTAGTAGCACTTTTGCCTCAGGATTTACTACTTCCTCTAGAATGAGTAGAGATGAGAACATGTCCTGTGCACTGTAGCTGACAGTGTTGGACTTGGATGTGGAAGACCCAAAGAGGGAGGGAGGGAGGGAAGGAAGACTTTTCATTCCTATTTCACGCCTTATTTAAGACAAACAAAGACATACCACCAAGCAAACAACAGAAAAAAGTAGCCAGTCAGAGAGATTGTACCTTTATGAATCATATAACTGAATAATATTTCAAGCATACACTTGAGCATGCAGAGTGGCCACACAATTAACAGCTCCTGTACCTTTAATAGGTGTATAGAAGAATTTTAGTAAGTGAAACTT
The DNA here is from genome assembly GCA_948472985.1 of Iguana delicatissima. NCBI lineage: Eukaryota > Metazoa > Chordata > Lepidosauria > Squamata > Iguanidae > Iguana > Iguana delicatissima. The sequence goes on along the minus strand of CAOKZL010001759.1, from coordinate 65,922 downwards.
TCAGGACAACCACTATGTTGGCCACAAGATATTTAAAGTACAGGAACCCTTGCAAGCTATATGTGCTGAAATTTCCACTTTCACACAACTGTTAAAGGTACAGGAGCCCCATTCTATTATTCCTGCGCATACAAAGAGTTTGACTGTATGGCATTATGTACTTCCTCCTCGCCTGAATGTATTTTATGGGACTGATGTGAGGATAAATGGAATACAAATTATATAGGAAAGCACCATATAAATTATTTGCAAAAGATAATGTGGTCTCACATTATTCAGAGGAAACCTGAATAAAAGAGACTCAGGATGGATAAAAAATGGAGTTTAAAAATAACATGCTATTCTTTGCTACTTCCCAAATCTCTGCTTCTCTTTGGATGTTTCCAGTTTCTTTTACTTTCTGTGCAGGGAAACCTATGTTGAAATTGCTTCTCTCAAATAGTATACTTCCAGATTACTTTAGGCAGGTCACAATCCTAGTGCTGCCATAGTATGATGGCAGAAACCATGCAGAAGATCCCAGTAGCAATTTTGGTTTCCACAGTATTTTTTTTGTAAAGTCTCATGGTTTTTGTCAAATTGATGAAGAAATCGGAGAAACTTAGAATGTTCCTGTGAAGGATGAACAGAATGATATTCTTAACCATCTTCACCAAGCAGCTTCAACATATTTCAACACACTGAGGGACATGTTCTTTGTTGTTATTTGCTGTCAAATTAGCTTCAACTTAGAGTGAACCTATACATGAAAGACCTCCAGGAGGTCATCAAGAGTCCTGTTCAGGTCTTGCAGGCTTGGGGCTGCGGCTTCCTCAAAGAAAAATATACTTGCAATGCAGTCCTTCTCATTTCCTATTGCTTTCCACTTTATCAAGCCTTATCATCTTTTCCAGTGAGTCATGGTCCCTTCTCATGTGTCCAAAGTACAATAGCCTCAGTTTAGATGTTTTGGCTTCTAGTAAGAGGTTGGCCTTGATTTGACCTGACTTTTATTTCAATCATATATATTTACATTTGAAAAATTTTCTCTAATTCCATCCAAGATGCCTTCCCAAGTCTTAATCTTAAATATAAATCCTGAATACAGTCTCCATTTTGATTGATGACTGACCCAAAGTAAAGAAAATCCTCAACAATTTTGATGTCTTCATAATCCACTTTAAAGTTATGTAAATCTTCTGTGCTTATTTTTTAATGTTCATCTGTAATCCTGCTTTCATATTTTCTTCCTTAATCTCCTCAGTAATCATTCCAAGTCTTTGCTGTTTTCTAGTACTAATACAGTGACATCCGCAAATCTTAAATTGTTGATATTCCTTTCTCAAGTTTCACACCTCCTTCCTCCAGTCCTGTTTCCTGTATGATATTTTTTGTATCTAACAAGATACTTTTTAAAGATGAAGAACCTCTCAGGAAAAAAAATAAAGAGGTGCCAATCCTAATTCAGCACCATGATGAATACAGATAGATTCAAAGAGAGACTTGTAAGAGTTAAACTTTCAAAGTTTCCTTTCCGGGTGTGGAAAAATTCTCCCACATTAAAATTTAATTTTTAATCTTAATTTTGCTTTTAGTCCCAAAATTTCTGAATAAATCTACAATTTTCAGAAAGTTTTTGGAGAAAAAAATCAGTGAAATGAAATTCTCACTTATCCTAGGTGGCACACCTGGTAACTTTACAAAAGAAGATCTCAATAAAATGATTCCAACTAAAGAGGTTTTTAAAACTGGGAACACGCTAACCCATGACCTAAGTAGTGACATGACTGCACTCTTTAAATACTTCAAGACCTGTCACAGAATGAAGGGGCAGGCTTTTCTTCTGCTGCCCCAGAAGTTAAGACCAGGTAGGTCTAATCGTTTGAAGCTACAGGAGGGTGGATTTTGAATGAACATTTTGGTAGTAAGAGTGATTTGGCAATGGGACCAATTGCCTAGAGAGGTGGTGAGGTCTCCTTCTTTGGACATTGTCAAAAAGAGGCTGGACAGCTACCTGCTGGGATGCTTTAGGTGGAGATCCTGCATTAAGCAGAGGGTTGAACTTGATGGCCCATGAAGCCCCTCCCAAATCAGAGATTCTATGATTCAATGAGTTGTTCAGCTGGTAGTTCTCTAGGCACATACTGTATATGGAGATAATTTCCTGTGCCTACTGACCTAACTTACCAGTATACATGGGCCCTACCCCTCAACATGAACTATGGAAATTCAGAAACAAGAATGTATATGACCACCACTTCTTGAGCCCTTTTCACATGTTATGTTTCCATGGCTCTGAGGTGCGGGGATCACTCAAGCAGCCTCTTGCGAGAGGCCCTCGCGTCCCCGCTGCTTCAGCTCTGCAGCCACTGCCTGCTAGTGAACAGGCAGCATGAGGGCTCCTCCTCTTCCTTCCACAGCACAGCCTGGGATTTTCCCAGGCTGTGCTGGGGCAGGAAGCATGAGTGTCACAGCTCCGGAGGCTCCGCACACACAGTAAATGCGCGCAGGGCCCTGAAGCGATGCGCAATCACACACCATTTTTGGCTAGAAGCTGAAAATGAAATAGTCCACGATCAGCACCTGCCGGCCCTGGCATCATTGCACAATTGTGAGGATGTCATGTGGACGGCTCCTCACAATTGCACGACACAAATGCAAATACCATGCAAAAAGTGTCTTGGAAATCCTCCATGATCTGAGTTCCAGAAAGGATGGAGAATGTGCTTACAGTACAGCTCAGAACAGAGTCTGTTTTTATATTATCTTAGCACACCTAGACAACATGGCCAATGGCCATGTGAGTTCGGTCTTTGGGGAGATGTCATCTGAAAAGGGAAAGGGAATTTTCCCAGCTCTGACTGACAAAGCAGAGCAGACATTTGGATAAGATGGACAAAGCTCTGATTCAGTATAAGGAATTTCATACACTCCTTATTTTCTTAAACACATCTGATTTTATGAAGATAAATAGGATAAAATACATGCCACTTTAAGCTCATCTTTGGAAGAAGGACAGGATAACTGTGTAATAAAGGCAGAGTAGAAAAGAGAGGGTGATAGGCACCCTCACGCTTTTATCCAAACCACAAATTGGAAGCTGGCTGTGAGAAAGAAGAGGAATGTTGAAGCCACTTCAGCCTCTCATTAACAACAACAACATGTTTATATCTCACATTTCTCCTGACAATGGGACTCAAGGCAGCAAAAGAAGGTGGACAATTATCATGACTGAGAAGAAATAAGTCTGTTTGCTTGCTTTATTTTTCTGAGCCAGAAGTCTGAGTGTGACACTATAAACAAAGACATCAGCTCAACATAGAGTGATATAACAGAACCAACATGGATTGGTGCATGGAAGAGTAAGATTTACCTCAACATTTTGAGGACATGGAAGAAGGTGGAATGGAGAGCTGTGTGTGCTCTTGACATGACTAATTTCTGCCATTTTGCATAAGGGCTAAACTGGATTGTAAATTTAAAAAAAAGTTTTGTTCCAATCCTGGTTATGTTACCATACCTTACCCCCGCCCCACCCTGCTGAATAGCAAAATTGGGGAAATATCATTTTCTTATAAAACTAGACACTTATAGCTGGAAAGCATGCAGCAGAAGGACACTGGCTGCAAGCATGTGCTAGGTCAGGATGACCTCAGCATACCCAGGTCATAAGTTCAAGAGGATTAGACAGAAAACCCTTATATTAATGGGTATGTGATAATCCTCTCAACAAGCTGACCTCCAAATACAATAGAAGACGAAACTGTCCAGGTGAAGCAGTCAAGCATCCCTGCTGTGAGTATATCCTATAAAGACTTTCCCTATTCACTTTACCTGATCAAGATATTAAGAGACCATCATGACTCCCACCAATGCTTCGTCACCTAAAGTTGAGATAGCCTGTTCCAAACCACTTAGTTTGCTCTTTCAGAAAGCAATTAACCTGAACCCCTTCAGGGTAGGAAATAAAGTATAAAAACTCCAGCTCCAATCCAAGTAATTTATAACAATTGGACATCATGTTGCACCCCAGATTCCTGTTCTTCCATATTGCCCTCAAACTCCTGTTTGAGCCGCTCTGCTTCTACTTCAGGACCAACAAATATCACCCCTTCCATGCAAAATCTCTCTCTGTCCAATCTTTCTCACTTTTCCATTCCAGAGCCTTGCATGGTTTGTGGGATTGCTTGATTTCTTGTGTGTGTATATTAATTTCCAACAAAGCACTTTGTTTAATTTTTAACTGAAGTCCTCTCTACAATTAGTACTGGTATACACAGGTGAAAAGATCCTTCCTTTAGTCTCCTTTCATGGGCCTCCTTTGCACTAATAATTCCCCAAATCCTAAGGAGACACTGATACTGCTGGTGGACTTCAGGGCCCCTGACCTTTAAGGTAACAGTTACTCTTTTTAAAAAAGCTAAAATATTGATATCTTATATAGACATTAGTGCCACTATGTTCCAGTGATAGTTCCTCTACAGCTGTTTATTCTCATATTGACTAAGGGGTAAGTGTAAGGGTACTCACACATGCATACACAAGCTCCACCATCAACTTCTCTAGCCATGAAGATGCCTCTCAAGACCTTCAGGAATATATGGCTAAGCTATGTTGTAAGATTGGTTGTAAGCACACTGAGTTGAATGTTTATAGGCCAAGCCTATGATCAGGTATCCTGTCTTATCGGAATCTAAAAAACAGACAGGTACACAAGGAAGGGCATGAGTTGCATAAACACTCTCTCATCTATACTTACCCAGGATTGACATATTCCAGTCCCTTGAATCTAGGCATCTAATTTGCACACTATAAAAACTACAATTGTGCATATTTTGATTTACATTCTGATTCTGAAAAGTCAATGTATCAGTTGTTGCCTTTTTCTACCGCATGATTTCAGCTGTGGTACCATTCCTTATACTAACAATTGATCTGAAATAACCAGTGTAATGGTATGTTCTAGGTGCTGAACTTGAACAGGGAGACTCAAATTCAGATCACTGCTTGGTTATGTCTCATGTCTCATGTGACCTTGGACCACCACTACTCATCAAATTTACCTTACAAGATTGTTGTGAGGATGAGTAAGGAGAGGGAAATCATGAATAAACAGAATAGCCAAGTCCTTCCTAGCACATCCACCATCAGCATTATCATCATCATCATCATGTCTCACCTCTCTAATTATGTCCTCTGTTCCATGCGTGTATATAATAATTCATGAAATGAGGCACTAGTTGCTCATCTGATAAAGTGGGCTGCAATCACAAAAGCTTGTGTCAAATAAAACTTGTGAGTCTTTAAGATGTCACTGGACATTAGTGTTTTTGCTGCAATAGAGTGTTCCTCACACCTTACTGCACCTCTCACCTTCCTCTTCCCCTCCCTTGCCTCACCTCTCACCCTCTTCTCATACTTCTTCCACTACGCCATTGTACTTCCTACCCTGCCTTCCCCTCCCCTTTGCTTCTCCCGAGACTTCTTGTACAAGCCCTTGAAGCAATAGCCTAAGGACTGGGATGGGTGGGGGGACTCCCCAAGGATTGGTGGTGCACTTTCCACAAGCAGCAGTATTCAGCCTGGAAAAACTGACCACATGATATGTGTGCTGTAGATAAGTTAACAGGTTGTAAGCCCTAACAGGAATTATGGCGACTGCTGCAGTTACAGGGTGCATTTTGCCACCTCTCCATTTACTAAAAATATTTTTTTTGGCTCTGGTTTGCCATGGTACATGGTCAGCTGGGTTCTGCGTTGGGCTCCTTTACCCAGTTAGCCCTCCTGTTCATTTCTACTATCAGCTGTTCAGGAGACTTGCAATCCTTGCCTAATCCACCTCCATGACATCACAAGGGCCCTATGACATCAGAAGAACTCATCCCATGACATCATGAGAACCCATCCCCTGCTCTCAAGTTTTGGCCCCAAAATCACAGGAAATCAGAAGCTCCCATCTTTGCAAAGTCTAGAAGGCTGTTTCTTCTCCTGCTCACTCTGAATACTGCACAAAATTAGTTCAGACTATATCTCAAGTAAGAGAAGTTTGCAAACTGTTAAAAAAGAAAATGCGAAGAAGAAGATATTTCTCTAACTGAAGCCCACAACTGACTGTGCTTTTAGTGACGCCTCTTCCTGTATGACAAGGGGGGGGGGGAAATTAGCTACTCATAATCTGTCAATAAACTGAACCTTCAAATGCCCCCACCAATACCATTTCCTGACATGCTATAATACATTTTAAAGGGATGCGAAATGTATGAGATGGACAGCTCTCGTGATTTGTTATGATGGGAGTTCTATATATAAGTTCCTATTCATCCTGTGGGGAAAAAATGCATCCCTTTTTTACTTCTTGAATCACATCGCTCCTCTTCAATACTTCCCACCAGGCTGACTACTCATTTATTCTACAGAGTTTTCCCTATCAGTAAATCATGGTATTTCTGCCCAGCTACACTCAGCCACTTATCCGATCCATCCTTGTTATATTTGGGTTATTTCCACTATGAAAACAGGTAATGCAACATTTCATTGAGGGAGAAAAGATAATATTTTACTATAATATGATGACTTTCCAAAATGGCACCCTTCTTATTTTATAATACACTATTACATTTAACAAGGTTGCTTTCATTTCACGCCTAGGTGTGAAAGGTGCTATATACAAAATGGAAAGTATTATTAAGATATGAATAAAGAAGGATGTCTTTCTGTAATGCACACTGGCTGCCTGGGCAGTTTCTGTTTAAACAAATGGCTGAGGAAAAAATGATGGTACTGATAAGAACAAAAAAAACAGGATTTCATCACTCAAAACAAGTGCAATTAACTCCATTGCCTGGGGATATAAAAATATTCAGATAATCAGCGGTACCCCTGTTGGAAACTCTATTTGCATAAACCAGATGGACAGATGAAGGATGCAGGATATGTATTTGGTTTATCTCCTTTGTTTCAACATTTATTTCAAAAATCCCACTTGGTAGTGTCAACAGGAACCTCAGGAAGCAACCCACACAGTCACATTAAACATCACAAAATGGATTAGAACCAGCTCCTTAAAAAGATCATACAGACACCATATACTACCCTTCAAAACTTATATAAAAACAGTAGAAATAAAGAGGGCAGTGAAAGAATGCCAGAAATACTGTGGCTGCCTCCTGTACCACAAAGTTGCCTTGGCTGCTTTTGAATTCCAAATACAAATGAGCCCAGTGGCAACTACCACAGTTGTGGCAAGTGGCACCCCTGAAAGGGCAGAGGCAACCGGCAGTTCCCATTTCAGTGGAACAGCAAATCCAGGTCTAAGTCTGAATTTTAAAGGCGTGATCCAGGAAGGGAACTTCATTCCCCAAATAGGCTTGACACCTTGAATAGCAATTTTAAAGTTCGCATTAAAATCCAGAGTAGATTCACCATCGATCTGCCATCAGTTAAGGGCTGTTCAGTACAATTCCTTAACATTAAAAAATTGTCCACCCCCCCTAGATGATCAAGCCTTATGCTGCTCCTAAGGGCCAATAAACTGAGCATACGGTGGGATTGTGAAGACAAGAGGCCTTCTCTTTGTCATGATGTCACTTTAAGCGGATAGCCATCACACTACGCTATAGCACCTAAAATAGCTTTATAATGATGATGTATACAATCGGCTCTCCACATTTGCAGGTTTCTATTTCATGGATATGATCATTTGTGAGTTTCTCCAACACCTGCATCCCTGACCTCAAGTATTTGTTTTCCAGAGGAACCTTCCCTCTTAGTGGCTCTGATCAGGCTGTGCAGCCCTTTAAAAATCCACCTCTGGTCCTTTTCCTCCTCCACCAACCGTTGTCTGACCAGCTAAGGATGTCTTGCAGCCCAATTTCTCAGCATCACAAACCTTCTTCCAATGTTCCCCACATGCCCAAGGAAGTAGATGGGCAAGAGAAAGGAAATATAGATCACCATGCTCACCCGCTTCCCCTCTCCCTTCCCTGACCTGGTTTGGACCCTGGGTGCTCAGTCTCCACCATGTCTTGGCCCTCTTCCCACAAACAAACACATACACATTTTGATATTTGCAATTTTTCCACTTTTATGAGGGTCCTGTGCCCCTAAACCTAGTGAATGTGAAGGACCAGCCTGATTTCCTATTTGACTATTTGGCGTTTCATATCTTTTGCTGTGCTTTTAGATAACACAAAACAAAATATTTTAGCCTAGGCCAACATGGTTTTTATGTTATAGTAGTGAGATCACTATCAAAAGCTGAGCTTACACGTGCTCCTTAATTCATAACCAACAGGTGAGCACTTATCCATGAGAGACTTGTCATCTCTCCCCTCATAGCACCTGCTGTCTGAGCCTATAAAATGTGATGGCATAGAATGGTTCAGTACTATAGAGCAGCTGATGATCCCATGTGGTAGCTTTTATACATTCAAGTTATAAAGTAATGAGGTAAAGTGTAACAAGGATTGCATGATTCTTCAGATTAAAATGTCAGCGCTTTAAATATGCATCCTTGATTCTTCCCGGGGTTTATCCACACTGCACGGTTATAGCAGTCTGATGGCATTTTAAGTGCCATGGCTCCATTCTATAGAAGCCTGGGATTTGTAGTGTGATGTGGTATTCAGAAATCTCTGCTAGAGTGCTGTAGATCACTCTCCTGAAATGGATTCTTCTGTTACCACACCCAACACCCCCACTTTGAGGGGTCTTAAGACAATCAGCCCACTCTGGACTCCTTTGTCAGTTTGTGGAAAAGCAATTATCACTTTGTCCACGCAGCTCCCTTCAGGGCTGGAAACAGGGTATAAAAACGCCAGCTTCAGCCCAGGTAATTCATAATACACTGGCCATTAAGCTGCACGTGGTCTCCCAAATTCCCATTCCTCCATATTACCCTCAGACTTTTGTTTGAGCCACTCTGCCTCTATCTTCTGCTTCAGAATTGGTAAATATCACCCCTTCGACCCCAAATCTCTCTCTATCCAACCTTTCTCATCTTTCCCTCCAACAGCTTTATATGGTTCATGAGCTTACTTTACTTCCTGTGTGTGTCTATTAATTTCCAATAAAATGCTCTCTTTTAACTGGAGTCCTCTCTGCAGTTAGTAAAGGTATACATAGATGGAAAGATCCTGCCATTACCCTCCTCTTCAGGCCTCCTTTGAGCTATAATTTCCCCTATTTCTAAGGAAACCCTGGCATTGCAGGTGGATCCCAAGGTCTGCTACCTTTTAGAGTAACATTCTTGCAGAGAAACCTACCCAGCTACAAATCCCAGGATTCCACAGAATAAAGGCACAGCAGTTCAATTGTGTTAAGATATAATAGCTGTGTGGTTACTTACACCATGCCAAGGTATAGGGAAATGTTTACTGGTGAAGGAAATTTTTTCAGATGCAATTTAGTGGTAGTGGTGATGGGACATCTTTTACAGGATACCAGTGATAGAAAGTGTTATCCCACCCTTCCTCCTTCTCCCTCTCTCTTTCTGAAACTCCCTTCTCTCCCTCACCCCATTGCCCAGTAGATTTGCTGAGGAGGGGATAGATCACTCCTATCCAATCACTTGCAGAGGCTTTCAAATCAGATTGGAGGCCACATAGTGCTGGAGGGTCAAAGTTGCCCAATCCTCTTCCAGAGCCAGCATCCCGTTAGTGGCATACACACACACGCTATATGCAGGGGATGAATTATTTGCCATGGGGCACCAGATGTATTCTGATGACAGTGGCAGAAGCAGAACTGCACATATAGCAATGTTGGGCACTGCAGTTGCACATGGTAGCTGTGCATTAAGATTGTGCATTGCACATTACAGTTTTACATCTCACATCCAGTCATTGCCATGTGTCATGCAATGTTGCTATTCTGCATGAAGGTTGTGTGGTGCTGTCTCTGTTGGTGACTGTTTACTCTGTGCTAAGGGGATGTGGGTTTGCAGCCATTATCTCTGAAAGGTCTTAAGAAAGAGGGGGATGCTTACTTCGTGGAATGCAATGGGGGGGAGGAAGCATTACAACTAGGGCCATTTCCACACTACACTGTTATAGTGAGTGCTATTATTCCACGTTCAATATCGTGTGGAATTCTGGGGTTTGTAGTTTAGTGAGGTCAAAGAGCTCTCTGGCTGAAAATTCTAAATGCACATCCCTAAACTACAAATCCCAGAATTCCAAAAGGAGTTGAAAGTGGAATAATAGCACTATAACAGTGTAGTGTAGAAATGGTCTAAAAAACAGTTGATCCGAAGTGTTATCCTTTGCTGCAGGTCTCTGCACAGACCTCCCCCTGTATGCATAGATACCTGGAGAAAAGAGGAAGCTGACCTACATAGCATATGTAAGGTCAGAGACAAAGCTACTTAGCACAGCCTTCTCTCCTCCTGCATGTTGCAAATGCTTATTTTAAGTTGTGCTTGAATATGGCTTGATATACAAATCCAAGTGAGAGAGAGAAAAAGAGAGAGAGAGAGAGAGAGAGTGTCACAGAAAGTCTGACAAGCATTATGGAACAAATTATTTTGATCCCCAGTGATGCACTGAGTTTGCTAGCTCAATGAATTCAAAAGTTGTTTTGTGAAAGTAGAAACAGGGAATTCCCACTTGGCATTAATCTTTCTTGTTTATGGACATTTTTCGTGCATACATCTGAATCCAAAACCATTAAACAGTTTATTTTAGACTGCCTCTGGAACACCGAGGGCTTAGGATAAAAGGCACATAAACATTTCTGTATATGAATAAGCTGATTACCTTTCCTCTATGTTTTGTCTGCTTACTTAGATTTATAGCCTGCCCAATCCTAAAACTCAGGGGGGATAACAACATTTCCTAATCTCATTAATCCTACAGCAACCATGCAAAGTGACTCGCTCTTATTTTACGTAAGAGGAACTGAGGCTGTATGATTGAGACACCAGCAGTCTTACCTGTGGTTGCTAAGGGTGTCATCTCATTTCATACCTCATGTCTCCTCACTGATCAATACAGTGTCCGAAGATGCATGTCCTTGTGCCATATATCTATATATGAGGAAACTTTAGCCCTTAATGACTCCAAACTGTTAGAATTTGCCTTTCACTTTCCATGCCTTTCACTGATTTCTTCCCTACTCTCACCTTAGTCTTTTGTGTATAATTTCCTCTATCCACAAACCTCCCTTGGCATCCCGATGAGCAACTCCCTTGCAAGTCTTCCCTAAAGGAATCCATGCCAAACTTGATAGTCATGAAAATCAAGTCTACCTTATGATCGCTGGATAAGGAAAAGGGGAAAAGAAACCCACTTGGACAATCATCACTAATTTTAGAGTGATGGTTAATCACAACTTGAGCAACAGCCACCAACATCACTTGCCAGACATGACACCTTTGAAATTATCCAGCTTGATCCTAAAAACAAAAACAAAAAACCAGTAAGAAAGCAAAACCACATACAATATAAGTATGACAGTTTCTTTTTAAAAAAAATTAAAAGAAAGACTAAAATATTGACTCATTTTAGGTGCAATGAGATTAATGTTTGCAGTGAATAATAACAATCACTTAATGTACCGGGAAAAGAGCCATTATCAACGAATTATGAGCCATGACTGGAAACAGATGACAGATTTCAACTGCATTTCTCTCTACAATGGGTGTGCATGCACACAAACACACACACAAGGATCATAGGGTTTTATCTTAATTATTCCTAAAAGATTTCCATATAAAATATCTTCTTAGTGGATGAGTTGGAACATTAGAGGCATCATATTTATTCACTGTTTCACAATGGGCTGCTTTTACACTTCTGGCCAGTCACTTTTAAGCAAAATCATCCATGAAAATCCCATTCATTCCAGTGCCTATCTTAAACTCTAGGATGAGAGAATGCTACCTGTCAACTCAAGGCTGGACAATTTATAACCCATAAAGTAAAATGTGGCAGCTTGTCATCTATGTATTCCAGCCTTGATCTTCTCCCTTCTATTTACATAATGCCAAGACAGCAGCAAAAACAAAGAAAGCAAGAAGACATTTTGCCAAGCACTGGTGAGCTACATGCATAATTAGTAGGCTGGCTTCAGATTTGTAGGCCTGTGAAAAGTTATATTCACTTGTCTGGGTCATCCTCTCTTGCTATGACTCAGGAGTAGCTTCAAGGTTGAGGGACAGGCAAATTGTTGTGCTGTGGATCCCTGCCTATGTTGGTGGGTCCTCTATAATCATCAGGACCCTGGGATGAGCTTAATTTGAACACTCATGGGAGCTGAGTCATTTTTCAGAGGTGGGAGTGGCTGCTACCACCAAATAAAGGTGGTTGCCAATAGGAGCACAGCCATTCCCAGCTACAATGCTGTGACATCCATACCCTCCATCTGCCCTGATTTGATAGGGACCATTTCAGGTGTCATCTGTCTATGTCAGGCAACAGAGTGCAGGGTTAGCAGGACACCATTCACAATCAACAGACACATCAACAGTCAGTACAACTTGCTTGTTCATGGTCCAGAAACAATGCAAAGGTCCAGGAATCCAGTGGCAACATGGTCAGAAAATCCAGACAGGCAATGAGCAGAGAGCCCAGAGAACACAAAACAAGAACCAAAAACATACAAATGATTTCTTACCTCAAGCTACTGCCCTCTGCCTTCCTTAAGAAGGCTGGAGTCAGCTGGCTCTCGTCTCAGCCTGATTAGCTCCTGGTGTGCTTGATTCTGTGTGTCTTCCTTCAAGGCTGCTGTTCACATGGTGAAGCCGAGTTCTGGCTAATGATAGGGACAATCTCAGTTAATCCTCAGTGATCCCACTTTTTCAGCTGCTTTTAAAAAGTCCCAGTTTACTTCTCTTCCTCTAATATTCTTTTTTTGTCTGCAGCTTACTTCAGTTGGTGCAAACTGACTTCAGTGTGGAAAAGTAGTTTGCACTCAGTTAATTCAGCGGTGGGAGATGAAGGGAGGGGACAACATTTGCCCTACCCAGTAGGCCAAATCAAACTGCTGCAGCATCTCCGAGCTTGTCTGTCCTTCCTCATTTATACCATTTGCCATCTTGACCACACTCTATTGTTGTTGGCCCCATGTCTCCTGGTTTTCATTTGTGAAATGTTGGAGGGTATGAGAATGGCATCAGTCAGCTGCATTGCTGGTAACCAAGGTGGTAGCTAGCAGATACTCACCATTGACAAGACTGGGTTTGGAGATTGATGGCCTAAAAAGGCCCAAGCAGGCAGCAGTGTTGGGCCATATTAGCATTTGCCCAAGGATGCCACCTGCTGCTGCTGCTGCTGCCTTGACTCCTCAAGATTGGTTCATACAACCCCTCACACTGTATGAGTATACAGCACAGCTGCCATGTTGCTAATTTGCCTGGGCTTTTTTTTAAATTCTAGCCATGCCACCTGATGCCTGTTTACACTCATGGCTGCTGTCACTGATCTGCATTCACTCCCATTAGTAAGCTATACAACCCACACATTGGGTGAATTAAATATCATAAGTGACATAATGAAAGAATTCTTTATCAACAGGGCAAGTGTGGTCAACATGTAAGGCAGAAAACTGGTCAAGATTACTCAGAGTAGTCAAACTAAGAGAATGGCTATTGACAAAACTAGTGAAATCAAACCACCAAAATTATATATTTATGTACTTTGTTTGTTTATATACTACCAATTGGTAATACCCTGAAGGCAGTTTATGATAGATTGTTGTTGTTAACTGCCATCAAGTTGACTTTGACTTATGGAGACCTCATGTATGAGAGATGTCCAAGTCACCCTCTCATCAACAGCCCTGCTCAGATCCTACAGATTCAGGGTTTTTGTTGATTAAGTCTATCCATCTGTAATGCATTCTTCCTCTTTTCTCACTGCCTTCTACCTACCCAAGTATTATAGTCTTTTCTGGTGAGTTACATCTTGTCATGATATATCTAAAGCACAACAGTTTCAGTTTAGTCATCTTGGCTTCTGAGGAGAATTCAGGTTTGATTTGTACTAGGACACATATATTTGTTTATTTGTCTGCAGTAGCCATAGAACTCTTCTTCAGTACCACCTTTCAAATGAGTCAGTTTTCTTCCCATGAGCTTTCTTCACTGTCCAGCTTTCAAAACCATATACAGAAATTGGAAATACAATGATATGGACAATGCTAACTTTTAACATTTTCAAAGGTTTCTAAGCATACAAATAAGTCAGCCTACATTAACATCATAGTCATAATTGTTCCCATTCTGGAGATGGGATGAGGGCAAGAGGCACAATTGGATAATTTCTGACACTTAACTTAGGATTCCAGACTGTGTAGAATCCGCATCCCTGCAGCTCTGAAAGGAAAAAAGAGCAAAAAGAAAGTGATAAAACAAGAATAGGGGACTAAGGGGGATTTCCCTTTCTAACCCATGGTAAAGACTGAATGAATGGTAGGGTGAAGGAAGAGGAAAATCCATGAGAAAAGAAAAGGAAAAAAAAACAGCAGAGAAGGAGAAGAGAAATGGCATGGGGTGTAAATGGGATAGTGAACCTGGACAAACCTGAGTATTTTTGCTGGTTGTTTCTCAATTTGCATCCATGCATATCTATTAGCTTATGAAAATATGTATCCTTTTTTGTGCTATTTTTGATGATACATATCTTTTTTTGGCTGAAAAGGGTGAATGGCCATATTAGAAGGAGCCTTTTTAACTTGAAGGTTTTACTCCAGACGTTTCAAAATTACTCTTCCCATAGTTTTCTGTTCCTGCATATACTAATCTTACCAGTAAGTTACACACATGAGCAAGTCTGAGTACTCAAATACTGCACAGTTTGTTTAGAATCCTTATGTATCTGAGCAATTAGTTTGGAAGATCATCATTTCTGACAGAAATATGCCTCTCTATTAATGCTTTAATGCTCTGTTAGGTGAGTTTCTGGGCGCTCATGGAGATGCACTTCCCCTTTCCACTCAGGCCCATGGTTAGTTTGTCTGTTTGTTTTAAGGATGGTCATGCACATCATCATATCAAAACAACACAAAAAAAGGGGGAAATGATGTTGTTTCAGGCTTCATGTCAACATGTGAATGTGAACATAGCCTGAAGAAGGAAGGAAACTAATGTAAGTGAATAAAGCAATGCACTGATTGTGAAATTAATCAATCAGAAATTCTCCACATAAAATTAGAAGGCACAGAGCATAGAGTAGGAAACAGAGCCAACCCAGAGAAGGATAATGAAATAGAATAGGAGAAATCTGCTCATCTGGAGTCGCACAGGGAATTTGGTCATAAATGATGTTCAGCCTAATTTACAATGTTACACAATGCAAATTTTTGTACTTTCTATTTCTCATTAGGGGTGCTGAGAAGACAACTGAGCCTTGCAATACCTGCTACCTGCAAGCTTTTTTTCTAAATCTAGGTGAGGAACCTATAGCCCATGAGACCTGGGAAGACCTCAACCCATTTTCACAAGGCCCTAATTTTCTGTGACGTACAGACATGACATAGGAGAAGGAAGGAGAAATGAAATAGGTACTAAAGAAAGGGAGGAACTGTCAGACAGGTAGAAAGAGGGAAGGAAGCAGGAAAGGAGTATGAAATACTGCACCTAGAGAGATGAAGACCCCTTTCACACTACAAAAAGAGATTCTGCTTTAACTGCCATAGCAACATCTCACAGAATCCTGATGTTTAGTTTGTGAGGCAGTAAAGCTCTCTGGCTGAGAATTCTAAATCACCTTCCCTAAACTATGAATCCCAGGATTCTATAGGATGTCACCATGGCAGTTAAACTGGGATATACTGCTAAAATTATGTAGTGCAAAAGGACCTGAGGTGGCACACAGTGAGAAGAAACAGAAGAGATGAGTGATGGGGAAAGGGGAATGAATGTCAGAGAGAAAAAGAAAGAAGGTAATAGAAAGAGAGGCACAAATGCTACATAGTCTTGCAAGGCACCCTTGCTCTGCCCACCCTGAGCTGTAATCCCCAGCTGATTTTATTGTGTATCAGCAGTGCTTCATTTAAAAAAACAGAGGGATCCACACATATGCCTTAAACTCTATACTATATTGTTGTCTTCACTTTTATCAGAAGCAAAATCTTCTTCTGCCCTATTGACAGCTAACCAATAATGTAACCCATGCATGGTGGGATCTGAATTTGACAGCTTTTGCTAGAACATCACTTTTGAATGCCAGAGTTAAACTCATAATGCCAACAGAGCAAAGTGACACTTTGAGCTCAGCACACAGCTTTTGTTTGGTTGAAAGAGGGGAAAAAGGCAACGGCGAGACAAAAATGTTATGCTATCCTGAGGCATAGCAGCGCAGTGATAGGGCATCACACTTTCTACACTCCCTGTGGATTTTGATTGTGAAAAGCTAAATCCATAAGACTTTTTATTCTTCATGACACCAGGTTCAGTACTGATGAAACCTTCTGTGCATAACTGAAGTGCCAGCATCCAGTCTTCTAACCTATATATTTAAGCAGATCCTACCATGGTTTCTTATTACTCTGCTTACAATGGAATGGAACATGTAACAGTTTACCATGGTTGCATAATAATAAGAAATAGCTAAATAAATACTATAAGGGTGATGTGGACAGCCTGGGGCAGACTCAAAAGGAGCTGACTCATAGGCATGCTTGATGAAAGTAGGAAAAAAATACTTCTGAGTTCAACCAGATGAGCTGTCAAGAATCAGGGTGAGAAGTCCTAGTGAACTTAAGCGAAGTGCAGAAAGAAAAAATAACAAGTAAAGAATAACTTGGAAAGCTGGGTATGTTTAGTTAAGAGAAAAGAACACTGGGAGATGATATGCTAGCCATTTTTAAATATCTGAAGGGATATGTTGAAGTAGGAGCAGGCTTGTTTAGTGATGCTCAGCAGACTAGCACATGAGCCAATGGATTCAAATTACAAGAAAAATGATTCCACATAATAAGAACTTGATGGATAAACTACTCAGCAGTGGCATTGACTGCCTTCTTCTTTGGAGGTTTTTAAAAAAGAAGTTGGATGGCTCTCTCTCTGAAGGGCTTTACTTGTATATTCTTGCATGGTGGGGGATTGGACAGGCCTTGCAATCCATTCCAGTTCTATGATTCAGTCACTCTAGGAGAGAAGCTTATATGGAGAGGTCAAGACCATGGGTCTAGAACATAAGAAAGAAGTGATCAGCAGGAGAGAAGGAGAAGGAAGAGAAGGCGAGGACAGTGAGGTAGGCACAGAAACCAGAACCCACATGGAAGTGAGTAAGGTGCCAAGATAAGACTGTAGATCCCAAGGGTTTGTTACCATGCTGTGTACTCTTGCTCCATGATATGATATCCTGTATTTGCAGTGTATAAGATGCATCGGGGTACAAGACGCACCCATTTTTGACAGTTATTTTTGAGAAAAACTTTTTTTACTACAGCAGCGAGGTTTCCCTATTCCCTTCCATTTCACCTCCACAGGAATTCTCCCAATGAAGGCAAAATGTATAGAGGGGGAGGTCTGGGGAAGCCCCTTAGACCCTTGGCTGGCTCTTCTGGGCTTTAAAAAAAATGCCCAGAAAAGACCAGCTGAGGGGCCGAGGGTGGAGCTGGAGCCAGCAGCGGGCTGCCTAGACCCTCCCAGAAAAGACCAGCCAAAGGGCCAGGGGCAGAGCCGGAGCCAGCACCGGGCTGCCCAGACCCTCCCAGAAAAGACCAGCTAAAGGGGCGGGGCGGAGACGGAGCCAGCGCCGGGCTGCCCAGACCCTCCCAGAAAAGACCAGCCAAAGGGGCGGGGCGGAGACGGAGCCAGCAATGGGCTGCCTTTTCTAGGCATTAAAAAAATGCCCAGAAAAGACCAGCTGAAGGGCTGGGGGCGGAGCCTCATGGGAGTCCTCCTTTCACCTCCTCCCTTTTCATATGCATTTAGCCTCAGAAGGGGAGGAGGAGGGCTTCCAATGAGCACCCACCATATAAGATGCATCCCATTTTTAAGCGGTATTTTGGGGAGAAAAAAGTGCATCGTATACGCTGGCAAATACAGTAACTGTCAATGAACATTATTTAATTGGCATAGAAAATATAAATCACACACTGTTATACCTGAAAAGCCATACTGGTAAAGAGGACTAGCTGAACATGTGCAAAAGTAGGTCAGATGGGACCTCATGGCACAGCCAGATCATAGTCAAGGAAGCTCCAGTGCTGATGAGCTTGCAAATGCCTCTCAATGACTCAACTTCCAGAAACAATAGCACCCAAAACTACCCCAATAGAGGAGCTGATTGTCTCCAATGTGCTTCATCTTCCTACTGAAACTTTTCTGTTTCTTCACCTGCTCCATTAAGGAGCTATTACAATTCCCAGCAGTGCTTTGTCACCTAATGCTAGAGCCACTAGCTCATTCTGGACCTCATTGTCTGCTCTGCCAGAGAGCCATTAAAACCTTCCCCCTCAGGATAGAAAGAGAATATTTAAACCATGGCTCTATGCCAGGCAGATCTTTGTACTCAGGACATAGGCCATCACTCTGCTGCTCAGATGCCTGATCTTGTGCTATCCTTAAACCCCTAGTCTGAGCCACATTGCTCTGTCTCTTCTCTTCAGGATAAGTGAATATTGCCCACTTTGCCCCAGCTTTTCGCTATCCAATTTTTCCTTCCTTTCCTTTGATTAGCCTTGTATGGTTGTGAGACTGCTTGAATCTTGTGTGAGTTTGTGATTTTCCCCCAGTAAAACGTTCTTTTAATCTCCAACTAGTATCTCTGTCTTAGTACAAACATACAAAGGTGAAAAAATACTGTCATGTTACCCCCTCTCGCAGGCCTCTCTTTTTGAGCTATAATTTCCCACCGTTCCATACAGGCACAGGCATTGCAGGTAGAATTCTAAGTCACCCACCTTATGGGGCAACAAAGATGCTACACACACACATGCAGGAATTTTTGCACAAAAGGCTATGCATTTTGCACAAAATATATCAGTTTTAGCTCCAAAACTGTTTTGATCAAAAAACTTTTCATGAAATTTTTACAAGAGGAGTTCTTAGAATGCTGTGGTGGTGAGCAGGGAATCACTGAGCAATGCACAAAATTTCTTGTAATCTCACCCAAACTGGAGAAAATCTTTGATATTTTCTTCATTCTTGCAATGAAATGGAAGAATCAAATAAGAGAAGATTTACATCCCTAGTTATGAGCACTTTAAATCAAGACATCTGGATGCCTGTTCTTAAACCAGATGAGATTGTCCTTCCATTTCTCCTACCACAAGTTCAGGAGAGTTTATCTTCTCTGCTTTCAGTCCTTCACACTTACAATTAAAAGGACGAGTTAGCAGATACTAGGAAAGATATCTTCCTAAACCAGAGCTAGATTTACATATAAGTTAGGCAAAAGCCTGTCAAGGATCTCAGATTATAAGGACATTCTATTTAAAAAAAAAAAAGAGTTTTAAATAATGAGTAAAATAAATACATCCATTATAATATGGAAAGTAGCCGGCCACGTAAGGATACTTTTTTTTTTCTATACAGAAATGTATTTTCTGTGTTGCAATCATTTTTGGCACAGAACTACATGTGGTTTTCCAAAGAAAACAACACATTTTCTCTGCAGAAATCCACTTTCTCTAGCAAAATACAAATAGTTTTCTGTGTAGAAAACATACTAGTAAACAGAAAAACCACATATGTTTCTGCACAGATGATTACTTCCCAAAGTGCAAAGAATCTCACAATAGCCTTGTGGCTATCTGTGCTCTTCCCAACAGATTTTTGTAAACATCAGGAAAGCTCTTTCTCAGCCAGGAAAAAAAAATAGCAAATTACTAGGTTTTGTTCCATTCCCAGAATGGACAATACTGGGCTCAAGGGACCAATATTCTAAGTTATCCCTAGTTTCCAAGGAATGTAGGACCCTGAGGAAAACCACCAGCTTTCCGAACCACACATAGCAACAAAATTGCATAAGCAATACTGCTATGATTATTCATTTGATGAAACAATGTAGTGTGTGTGTGTGTGTGTGTGTGTGTGTGTGTGTGTGTGTGGGCGTGCATGCGTGCACTTGTCCATGCATGCAAATGTGTGTTCTTAAAATTGATGGTTGTTCTGGCTACTGTTGTCACATGCCTTCAAGTCAATTCCAACTTATGGTGACCCTATCCTAGGGTTTTCTTGGCAAGATTTATTCAGAGGCAGTTTGCCACTGCCTGCCTTTCGAGGCTGAGAGTGTACAACTTGCCTAAGATCACACAGTGGGTTTCCATGGTTCAGCAGGGCCTCAAACCCTAGTTTCCCAGTTCCTAGTGCAACATTCAGATCACAGTACTATGCTTCAGAATCCTATAAATCCTGTAGTACCTAAGACAAAGGAATCAAGGTCTACAAGTAGCAGTACCTTAACTGGGCAACCTCCAAAGTATAAAATACATTATGCAAGCTTTCAAAGCTTCACTGGTTTCTTCCTCAGGCAAAGATGCTAAAAATCATACAGGAGAAAAAAATGGTGGTAATGCTAGAGTCTCAGGCCCACATTCTGTGTGAGATATTGTTGGTTAAGATGATATTGAGGGATTTCAGTGCAGACAGAAGCCACTCCCCTTATTGACCTTATTGGGACAAAGAGCAACAAAGGACAGGTAATAAAATTTTAATGCAATTAGCTTGAGATCCAGCTGTCCCTGTCCTATGTGAAGCTAACTGCTCCTTTCCTAAGCAGAGAACATTGAATTTCTCAAGTAATCTGTGTGTTGTTACATCTGGAAAAACGTATAGGTGCTGTATAGGTAAAAATTGCCAATTGTAATCCAGTGAAAGAGTTTTACCTTTTTTGGAGGTAGAAAACCTCAGAGAGTTAAGTCCCAGTCCTTGGGTTCTCTCTTGTTTAGGATTCCTCTGTTGCAGCTAAATTTGGTATCTTGAAATCCCAGGAAAAAAAATATTCAGGGGTAGCCATGTTGACTGTGCATTTGAAGTCCTGAATAAATTTCCTGGCCAAAGCAATTGAAATTCACAACTCTTAAAAGATAGGACACGACACACAATGACCAATGGTGACTGATCTCTCTCAGTCTGGAAGTGTCAACTTCTCTGCATAATTTCATCTAGTTGGAATTAGAACCTTGTGCCCCTTTGCCTGTGTCTATATCATTTATAATTCTATTTTACTTCTATGCAGATTTAACCAGGCAGTTCAAGTGTCCTGTCAGAATATCCTCTCCTACTTAATTGCACATTGTTTGATAATCTGGCGCATCAAGTATATTACATTGACTTGGCAACAGAAGTGAGGGATTTTTATGAACCAAGGCAATTTTTCCTCTTATTGTTTTAATGGGGCAATGGACCAAGATACATTGTGGTGATGGTGGTGGTGGTTTAACAAGGCAAAAGAGAGAGTCCCAACTAAGCACCGTGGCTCACACTTTAGATTAACCTTTTCATTATTGCCAAGATTGGATTATGCTCTTCCCCCCTTGTGTGGGCATGTGGGCTTAATGCCTTTTCTTGCAGCATTTGTCTGCCTGTCAAGTTGAGTTTCATGTCCCCATTTGTAGTTTATGGCTTCATTTTTGAGAGGATAAGTGTGGGTCTTTCAGAAAAAATAGGAGGGGGATACCCAGGCCAGGGGAAATGGCAAGAAGCTCTTATCCCTTGAATGATTATTTTTCTCTCTCCCTTCCCTGGTGTAAGGCCAAATAGCAGATGGTAAAATGAAGAGGGGGAGATTGTTTTGCTGTTCAGTGATAGGGCTATTTCCATCTGTTGGTTCAATTTTAACTTAGTTTTCATCCACTTAGAGGCAATACAATTAAAACAACCGTGGAAAATGAAATCTTCAGCCAGGGTGAGGAAGTAGTAGAAACCTCAAGCAGCCCTTTTAATGGGTTAACCTAAAGTATTTTTGGAAGCTCAAGGAATGTAAAGAGTTGCTTTGTTCTGTGCCACATTGTTGGTGCATCAAGAATACTACAGTATATTCTGACAGAGAACAGCTAAGCCTATCCCAAGATATTTTTCTGTCTGAAGCAAAGGAACAAATGTGCACAGTATCCAAGGTTAGTCAAGTTAATGTGACCCATGAGGCAGAAAATCTTGCAAGTGCCATTCTTGCTCCCAGAGAGTAAAAGTACAATAATAATAGCAAATTAAATAACTTTTAAAAAAACCCTATTACTACTTCAAGAGATCCACCCAGAACTATGAAATGTTGTTTTTGTTGTTTAATTTGGACTATAACTCCTAGAATTCTCCATTTTGAAAGCTGCAGTCAAAAAGTAACCATTCCAAGCTCTGTGACAGTAGGATCAGCATAGGCAGTATATTTGCAAACCCTGTGTGGATGTCTTTTCCAAGGGCCAAACTGGACATCAAGGGAAATACACATTCACTATGATTAATTTGTTTTCCCTCTCACAATGTAACTTCCTCAGATGTAGTTCTCAGCAGTTAGACTTGCAAATTAACACAGTTTTTTGCCACTTGGAGGAGCACTTCTCCCAATATGTGCTAAATATATAATGTAGCTTTACCCTTCCCCCAAGATCCTGGTGCATGGTACTCTTTATGGTGATGGCAGATGTTCTTTCTACTATGCTTCCACTTTCAGAACCCTATCTCATAATGTCAATCCTTGAGTGCCAGGATCCCTCTCTGCAGAAGGGGAAAGTACCAACAAGTTTGGGGAGAAGTTTCATACATACAGCACACACACATGAGTTTGAAATGTTGTTTTTTAAAAGAAAATGGATGTTCCACGCATCATTCTGAACACCCAACAGGTCATTTACTGCTATAGCAATCCAAAAAGGTAACTTGCTAAATTACCTACTACTAACAAATTGCCATTACCATTTGTGTTACTATTGTACAACCAGAAAATACTCTCTAGTTCCCCCATGTAACCAATTCAGGTATTGCACCTTGCAAATGCTGAGAAAGATGCAAAACACATCACAGAACAATCTTTTCTGGCTGCAGCACAAGGCAACCATTCATGTGAACTCTCCTCCTCCCTCTTTCATTACTTATAATGAGTTAAAATAGGCACTCACTAATGAGCAACAGGCAGCCAACTCAGTTCCACTCCACTGAAAAGTAGTGATTTACAGCCATGGCCAAAAAGAAGTTACACCATGCCAGCTTGTTACTGAAAACAGTCACTATTATCATAGTAGCTCATATGAAAGACTTCCTAGTGATGAGATGAGGAGAGTGAGGCTAACAGATACCGAGCATGCTTATCATCCAAAGAATGTTTCTTGACCGTTGGAAGATAGGAAGAGAGAAGGTCTCCAAAATGGGGAGGAGTGTGGAATGTATTAACCTGTAACAATGAACAGCTGTCTGATACCTTGATATCATCTAAGGAGAAATCTAAGGAGCAGGTTCATCACATGAGGATGTGAACCCAGCTCATGTTTAGCATAGCCAACTGTGCCTGTTCTTAGAGACACCTGATCTGTCCACAGTGGCACATGCCTTATTTACATCCTGTTTGGATTTTCTTAACACAGTCTATATGGAGTGCCTTTGAAGAATGTTTGGAAACTTCAAGTGGGTACAAAGAGCTTTAGCCAGAGTGTTAACTCAGACTGATTAGAGAGATTATGCAGCTCCCTTGTTCCAACAGTTCCACTGCCTCCCAGTCTTTTTCTTGGCACAATTCAGAGTGCTTGCTATGACATATAAAGCCCTATATGGCTGACATCCTGGCTACCTGACAATATGAGCCTGCTGATGCCATGAGATCTTCAACAGAGGCTCTTCTTTCAATTCAGTCGTCTTCACAGACATACTGGGGACATGGAATAAGCTCTTCTCAGTAACTGCTCTTAGGCTCTCTAATTCGCTTCCTGCATGGAACAGCTGCTCTTCGCTGTTCTCACCAGGCGGAGACTCCTTTATTTAACAGGATTTCTAGAACTGAAGATTTTAAAGGAAGGACTTTTAAAAGGATTTTGTACTGTTTTAAATTGTACTTTTTTAAACTTTTTAAATTATTTTTAGTGTTATTGTTAAGTTGTTTTAATATCCATAATAGTTTGATTTTGTTTTAAGGTTGATCTTATGTATATTTTTAACTATATTGCAATCATTTTAATTTGTGAGCCACTTTGGGTTCCAGTTTTGGGAAACAGATGGAAAATAAATAAAGTCAACAACAACAACAGCTTGATAAACATACATAATTGTAGTTACTCACTACCTGGATCACCCAGCCCCTCTCTAAACTGCAAACCTTAGGATTCCATAGGATGCTAAAAGTGGAATAATAGTGCTATAACAATCTAGTGCAGAAATGGCCCTAGTTCACTCTTCTTAGATTAACACACAGAGTGGGATACACTTACTCCTTGAACTGCACACTTCTCTGAATTGCACTCTGCTGTTCCCAAAGACAATATACAAAAATACATACGTTGTGGCAAAAATGTAAAAAAGAATACATTAGAGGAAACTGTGAAGAAAATACATATGAAAATAAATGTGATTTGACTTGGGAAAGACTTTTGAGAACAATTCACAGACTGTTCTAAAAACTGGATGAAACAATCTATCATTAAATAGATGTGAAGCTGATACAGACTGGAAATTAACTTGTTCATCCATCCTTGCTTGTTGTTGCGTGCCTTCAAGTTGTTTCCAACTTATGGTGACCCCAAAATGAACCTATCATGAGTTTTCCTGAGGCTGAGAGTGTGTAACTTGCCCAAGATCTTCCAGTGGGTTTCCATGGCTGAGCAGGAAATTGAACTCTGGGCCATTTCCACACTACACTCTTATAGCGTGATTATTCCACTTTCAACATCCTATGGAATCCTGGGGTTTACAGTTTCAGGAGGGGCCAAAACTGCAAACCCCAGGATTCCAAAGGATGTTGAAAGTGGAATAATCACACTATAAGAATGAAGTGCAGAAATGGCCCTAGTCTCCAGGGTCATGGGCCAATGCTCAAAACACTAATACCACACTGGCTCTCATCCATCCTTAAGTATCAGTATTATTATTTGCACTTGGCTGATAGGAGCTGAAGTAAATTTTGAACCAGGGATTTTTGCATTCATTCCTTTATTAAAGTTAAACCAACTCTCCAAATGTGTAACTTCTATGTGAGCCAGTCATGGACAAAGTGAGGCCCCGGACCTGCAGTCCTTCCAGGCTGTCACCCGCCAACTTTTCATAGATGAAAACAAAGACACATGTGGCCAAGCAACATCAGAATGTGGTCAAAATGGCAAAGTTACTAATGAAGAAGAACACAAGGTAGGACAGGTTGCAATACTTCACTTTTGCCTGAGCCTACTGGGAAGGGCAAGATTCCACCCCTCTCCTCCTCTCTCCACATTGAGCTGAGAGCAAACTACTTTTGAACTTTGAACTAGCTTGCAGAAATTGATGTGTGCTAAAAACGAAGAAGGAAAGTAGGAGAAGAAAAAGAAACTGGACATTTTAAATGCAGCTGAAAATGTGGGATGGCAGGGGATTAATCAGGACTGTAATCAGGACAGCTCCCCCTTTTTTTAGTTTTTGGCAGCTCAAGACTCTCCAGATACCCTTTTTTCTAGCTCCTTTGGAACAGCAAGTCAGCTTTTAAATAGATTGATGAGTCCCCTTGCACTGCTCAAAATAAAAAAGACCCAGGCCATTTCCGTATGACGTCACAGTCCCACGATGGGGTCACAATGGCAGCAGTCTGCGGGTCATGCTTTCACATGCTGTCATTGCGGTCTGCAGTCATCATGTCCCCATGAGTCACAATCGTGGGATATTCACTTAATGAAAAATATCCACTAAGCGCAACAATCCCATCACCCCCAGCCATGCAGAAGGGGTAGAAGTGTGATCACATGCTTCCTTCCCCAGAGCAGCATGGAAAAGAGGACAGCTGCACTGTGGAAGGCAGGTGCATGTTCCTCGCACTCCCTTCCACAGGCAGCCGGCCACGCATGGAGGGGAGTGTTCTTGTCATGCTCCTTCCCTTGCAAAAGCACTGCCAGGATCATGATGGGATGTCGGCGGGATCGATCAGTGTGGAAATGACCCCATTTTGTCATAAGCCGGAAGTAAACTTGTAGCCACTTCCAGTTTTTTGTTTATCTTGGGGGTTGGTTTGTTTGTTTGTTGCTACAGTTCTTGTAGCCCACCGAATTTCCTGAAGGTAGAAGACTGAAGCCCAAACCCTGAGGTAAGTCTTTAAGGAAGGAAAGAATCTGAGCCAAGGCTGGGAAACCTTTGGACATTTAGATGCCTTGGACCTCATCTCACAGAACCCCTAGCCAGCCTGGCTAATGGTAAGAGATTAAAGAAGTTGTAATCTTAGCACGACTTGAAGGGGCAAAACAACACCAACCAATAACAACAACAAACTGACCAAACCTCATCTGGAAGTAACATGATAGCCAGCCTGAATTGAGGGCTCTATTTGCATTGTGGGAGGAAATATAGAAGAGCAATGGGAATTAGATTAAGGAGAAGAAAGCTGCCTGTTTTAGAGTTGTAATTTCTGAGTTGTCCTCCTAAGAGTTGTAATCTTTTTCACAGAAATCTGTGCTGCAGTGTTTAAAATATAATATTATTTGCTTCAAGAAGGCTGAGTTATCTCTTCATAACTAAACCAACCCTAGAGACAAAAAGACTGTGCAATACAAAGTTTCAAAGAGTGGGAGGACTTCTGCCATTTGCTGTTTGAAATTATCAGTACTGTGCCAAAAAGTTATCCTAATCAAGAAAGAAAGTGCTTTCATGTTTTTCCCCCAAAAGGAGGTAAAAAAAAAAATCACTGAATTTCTCATGAATGGAGACTAGGGCCATTTCCGCACTATATCCTGGCATAGGGATGTGTTGAAGCCGGGCCACGATGCATGCTACCACACAACATCATCACAGTCCCACTCCTGTTGCATCCCCAGCCATTGTGATCGCACTATTACCAGAAAAAAAAAAATCCATTAATAGGCCCCTTTCATGTGATGTTCACATTGGCTGGGGCCACGCGGAAAGAGCAGAAGTGCTATCTAGGCACTTGTTCCTCAGTGCAGCACAGGAAGAGGCAAACTGCACTGTGGAAGGAAGGAGCATGTCCCTACCACTACCATCCTCCAGCAGCTGGCCAGGTGTAGAGGAGAGTATTCGGGACATGCTTCTATCCCAGCAAAGGCATGCCAGGATGATGTGGGACCTTGTGGGATGCAGGTAAGGTGTAGAAAGGGCCAAGGTCTCCCATTTATGATGTTACCAAATGAGCAAGATTTGGGAGTGAATGTTTCATGTTTCATGTTTCATTGTATATCCCTTTCCCTGATGGTCTGAAGCCTTCTAGGCTTTCTGTGCTTCAGTCAAAGCCCATTGAGGCTTTTTCAGAGCAGGATGTATGGTCAGCCATGGAGATATGGAGAGGAGTATAATGTAAGAGAACAAAACAATTTGCAACAACTATGGCCACCTCACTGTGACAACATTGACTTGAAAACACCACCAAAATATGTTAAAGACATATTATGAAGCACCCTAAGAAAGAAGCGAAACAAAAGTGTTGTTGTTTTTGTTGTTGTTGTTGTTGTTTTGGAAAATGAAGACTCATTGATGGCTGGTGGCTTCTATTTTTAAAAAACTATTTTTATTAAGAGTTGATCAATAATCAATTATCCTCTGCCCACCTTCTCCCACCACAGACAACATTCCATGATTCAAAGCATAATTAGACAGTGTCCAATACCAAAACATACTCATCATGTTAGATTCCAGAATTTCATGTGGTTCAACAGTAAGCCACGTCTAGAATTTAGGTGTGTCATATATGTTATTGATGGATGCCATGCAGTCTCAAGGGTGACTTCAGCTATTTCACCAATGGCAAGGCAAAAATTAAATATCAGTTTCTCTAATAATGTAAGGGTCCAAACTCTATCCAGCCAATAATTAATAGACAAACCTTGTAAGTTCTTCTCCATCTTTGCTGTATGATAGATATAAGATATAACATAAGGTAGATATAATGTATAGATATAAGATGTAAGGTAGATATAAGATATAAGATGGTGTATTATGGTGCATTATGGTATTGGTATTGTGTACGCATCATATTCATACCATAATATACCATATTCATATCACTACCGTACACCATAACCATACCATAATATACCATACCATGGGTATGGTGTATGATGGTATGGTAGTATGGTTTTATGGTATTTTGGTATGATATATGGCACTTTCATTTTCTTTATCATAAATTGATAGGATCAGTAAAGAACTGAAAGTGTGTATTAGTTACATTATTAATGTTGTTAATCCAATCCAGAACTTCCAGCCAGAATGAAATTATTTTGGGGCAGCCAACCCGCATATATGTTTCAATGCACCAACATTCTTACAGCCTCTCCAGCATCTATCTTACAAATGGTTATCAATCCTATGTAGTCTTAAGGGGCATAGTTACCAAGAATATAGTAGCCTCTTGTACAGTGCCAGTGTCTATTTCAGTAGAGCAGTGAATTTTCTCCAGGTTTTAGTCTGAACTTTAAAGGAAATATCCAAGCTGTTGAACCTGTTTGGGTAGGAAGCTGAGCACCTAGAATAGCTCTGACAAAATTCAAACCAAAACTCAGAACAGGAACTCCACCCTTCTTACATGGATGGCATTAGCTGTGCCTGGGGAGGACAGATTTTGGCAAACACCAGGAGCTAGATTAACTAATATGGCTGAGACATTACTTTTTCTTCAGTGAGTTGAGAACTAGCAGAAGGAGCTGGGTAAAGTTTCTCTGAAGAATAGACAATAGGAACAAAACAACTTAACAGTACTATTTGCAACAGAACAAGAAGTTGAAATACAAGTCCTTGTTGTTGTTGTTGTTGTGTCCCTTCAAGTCATTTCTCGTTTATGGCAACCCTAACATCAACCTATCATGGGGTTTTCTCAGCAAGATTGGTTCAGAAGAGTTTGTCTATTCTTTCATCTGAGGGTGAGAGAGTGTGACTTACTTAAGGCCACCCAGGGGGCTTCCATGGCCTAAGGAGGGATTTGATACCTGGTCTCCAAAGTCCTAGTCAAAAACCCAAACTGCTACGCCACACTGGCTTTCTGAAAATCCTGCAGGAGCACTACCTTTAACTCTGAAAATGCATTCCTGGCTACCACAGAAACCTGACTTTCAGGCTTAGGACTGAATCTCAAAGTGCATCCAAACAGCAAGTCTGCATATTCAGGACAAATGTAACTGCAAACAACACAGGCTGAATCTCTATTCCGTGATCTGACTGACTATCAGAACTTCTGTTTGATTGCCCGCATCCAGTCCATTGATGAAAAACACCAGTTTGGAACCAAAAGAGTTTCCTTAGAATTAAGTGAAAAGGAGTAATATCATTGGGTGTCATCTGCATATTGACAGCAGCAAACCCCAAAACTCTGGACAACCTCTCCCATAAATTTGATGTATTGCCAAGTAGCATGGGGAAATACGAGCCTCTACAGGACGATAGGTCAAACAGGAGTCTCCTAACACTAACGTCTGGACTTACCTCTCTAGGAAGGAACAGAGCACCACAAAAACAATGCCTCCAAGCCCCATCTCAACAAAGCGACCAGAAGGATACCATGGGTGATAGTATCAAAAGCAACTGAGAGGTCCAGAAGATCCAACCAGGACATATTTTCTCCATCCAGTTCCCTGGGCAAGTCATCTGCCAAGACAATCAAAGCTGTTTCTGTCTTATGACCAGACCTGAAACTACACTGAAATAGATCTAAGCTAATAAATGTTGCATGAATCCCTGGAACTCAGAAGCCACTTTACATGCCAATATCTTCCCCTGAAATTGTATACGGGGAACTGGTCAGTCATTATTCCATATTGTGTGAGATTCAGGGATGGCTGAATCAACAGTCCTATAACAGCCTCTTTGGGCTTGTTGGAACCATGCTTTGTTGTAGCAAGGCCTTTATTGAATCTAGCCACGAAGTCAAGGATCTAGTGCTAGTATGGATTCTCCAATGTGTAAAACACCACTGACCACTCAAAAGATAAATTATGATAAATTTTGATAAATTAGATAAATTCATAGAATGCGTGAGCATGGGTGCACCCATGTGTCCCATGAGAGTCTACAAATGGCTGTTAACCATGAAAGGTCCTCTGTATTCAGAGACAATATGTCACCAAACACCCCTTGCTGGTGTACAGCAACAGAAAAGGTGCCTCAGTGTCCTGCCTGAAGTATCATTGACCATGGTGACATAGAGGACAATGACTAGAGGGACTGCTTTTCTGTTTCATCAGGGCTCTTCTCGGCCTAAATCCAAAGCTGTGCTAGCAACCATCTGCCAGCATGATGGGACTTTCTTCCCCTTTCCCCTCAGCCGTTTATGCCACTCAAAAAAATTATAAGCGGTTAGTATGTGTGTGTGTGAAATAGCTGGATGCGGGATATCCCAGTTCTGCGGATAGAAGAAATTCCATCAGCAGGATGACACAGGACATTTCCGCACCAGACTGTTATAGCGCTGTGATTCCACTTTCAACATCCTATGGAATCCTGGGGTTTGCAAACCCCAGGATTCCATAGGATGTTGAAAGTGGAATCACAGCGCTATAACAGTCTAGTGCAGAAATGGCCACAGTATGTTCTTGTAAGAGGATTAAGTGTATGTGTGTGCACAGTACGCCACAATGTTTCAGGAACATTGTTGCGGCTTATTTAGAATCAGACATCAGTTGTTGTTTTATTTTTGAAAAAGTTAAGTACATGAAGCACGACTTTCTCCATAGCAAGACTTCAGTTTTAGAACTTACCTGTCAAGTCACACTGATACCATCTTTGCTGAGCTTGGAAAGACACATAGCCTTTCTGTTTAAAAAGCCATGGGATTTTTAAAGTTTTTAAAATCTGTTTTTAAACAATGGATTTTTTTCTATTCTGTTTCACTGCATTTGGTTTGAGAGCCTGGTAGACTGCAGAACAAACAGCAAATAATTTTATTTATTGTTTTTTTTAAAAAAAAATGAGAAGAATGGTATCATCTCCCCAGAATGGACCAAAAGTAGACACACTCTGGGCAAGAAATAACTACAATTTCAAAGAATGAAAAAATCTTTGAATAGATGCTATTTCTTTCTTTTGTAGTTTGTCTGGTACTCTTCCATATATTTCTTTCAGAACAAAAACATCTCATATGCAAGTACATCTGGCTCTATTTGGTCTGCATTTGCATTGACTCTGCATATTTCAAACACATTGCTCTGCTGCCTATTTATGTTTTTCAATATATTTGGCTTAGTTTAAAGACAATTCATGCTAGGTTTAAATTAATGAAAGGTGGATTAACAATGCCAACTTTTAGCTGTGCGAAATTGGCTCTAAGCACATAAAACATTTACCAAAGTGGCAAAATTGCATTAAACAATAAATAGGATGCTATTTTATTTCAAAAAGAAACAACGTTCATCTAATATGTATCTTATCCCACAACTACCTCCTCTCTCTTAATGCACTTAATGTTTATTGCATTTCCCGTTATGCACAATAAATATGTGTTTTCATCTTCAGGAACCATCACTTGCTTCGAAGAAGCATCCATAGCCTGTTTCTGCTTTTAAATAAAAATGACAATAGGATAACAAAGCTGCATCGAACATCAGTATGAAGAAAATCTACCTTGGGTTTGAAGCTCTGTTTTTCAGTTTTCATTTTAGGCCTGAATCTAGTCTATAGATTCCTCCTTGATTGACTTTTTCAGATGTTTCCCATTTTTCTTCTTTCATAAGATTGTTTTTGATTGTGCTTTTCTGTACTCCTGAGCGGTGTATTTTTCCTTTAGCATGTCTAGCTATGAGATTTCACTCAGTAGTTCCCTGAACTTGTTAAAATCAGCTTGTTAAAATTTCTAATCCAAGGTCTGTGTTTGACTATACTCTTCTTTGCCTGTCCCACAACTGAAAATTCTAACATTACATGGTCACTTTTTTAAAAGGATCAACTAGTTTGATTCCAGTGACCAACTCTTCCCTTTTGGTTAAGATCAAGTCTAGGATCACTTATCCTCTTGTTCCTTCCTCTACCTCTTGAAATAGGAAATTATCTGCAAAGCACATCAGGAATTTGTTCACAAGCCTGAACTTAGCAGAGTTAATCTCCCAGCAGATACCAAGGTAAGAGAAGTGCCCCATAACTACTAATTCTTGCATCCTTAAGGTTTCTGAGATTTGTTTCTGAAAAACTTCATCTATCACCTCTTCTTGGTTTGGTAGCTTATAGTAAAATCCCACCACAATGTTGCATTTATGTATTTCTCTATTTATTTTTACCCAGATCTTCTTGACAGATTGCTCTCATGGATTTCTGTACAACTGAATTTGTCTTTACTATGTAACGCTACTTGCCCTCCTTTTCTGCCATGTCTATTTTTTCTGAATAATTTATACCTTTCAGTTGTAATATTCCAGTCCAAGTTTGTCCAAAATACAGTAGTGGATTCTAGTGGGTGGCAGAATAAAATAATAATCTCATCCTGCCAGAAAATCAGACACCACTCAAATTGCAGCCACTGGAACTGGGTGTTGGGCAGAAGTTTCTATAATTCAGTAGCTGTCTTCAAAAAGTGTTGGCTAAATCTGCCTGACAATAGCGTGTGCCTACCAAACCAATTAAACATTGATGACATGAAAACTAGACTTCATCTCACACAAAATAATATAAAACCAGTGAGTTCATTTCAGGTGAGGAAAAGGGGTGGGGTGGGGGGACTCAGCTTACCGCTTTGAAGTAAATTAATGGACCAAGGGAGTCCTGCTCCAACTGTCAAGAGTTGGCTTACTTACAGATTTTGTCAGTAAGTGATTCTCATCTATGATTCTAAGAGGGTATTTTTTTTAAAAAAAATGCCTTCATCCTCTAGACACCACATTTATATCAGATTTTGCTTTCTGGAACAGGAACTCCACCAAGGAAATAAAGAAACACCACAGAGATCCAGCATTTAGCACAAGGCTCCCAGTCAGAGCTTGGACTACTGGTGGGGACTTTGGATTGGTAGTTCCACAAAAGGAAGGAAAGAAAGAAAGAAAGAAAGAAAGAAAGAAAGAAAGAAAGAAAGAAAGAAAGAAAGAAAGAAAGAAAGAAATCACTTTTCAGGCTGTAAGTAGAAGTGGTGGAGGACTCTGGGGCCATCTCTGCACTAGACTGTTATAATGTATTATTCCTCAAAGGCCCCTCCCTAAGCTGCAAACCCCAGAATTCCATAGGATGTTGAAAGTGGAATAATAACACTATAACAGTCTAGTACGGAAATGGCCTGGGAGTTATAGTCTAAAAAAATAACTTTTCCAAGCTCTGCTTTTAGTACTAATGCCTTGAAAAGACTGATCAGGTCCTACATTTGTGGAGCTGCACCAGTGCTTTGCCTCAGATATGGGCAAACTTTTTTTGGATCCACTGGGGAAAATATTAACTTCATCAGCTTAATCTAGCTGAAATTAATATAGGAGATTTATTTAAAGAAAATAATAATTCTACAGTAAGTTTGGGGGAAATCATAATATGTTCAAGAAATTGTC
Organism: Iguana delicatissima; assembly: GCA_948472985.1. NCBI lineage: Eukaryota > Metazoa > Chordata > Lepidosauria > Squamata > Iguanidae > Iguana > Iguana delicatissima. Next base: position 32,433 of record CAOKZL010001759.1, on the reverse strand, counting down.
TGAGAAGCAATTTTAGGATATAAAGTTGCAAGTCAGAAGTCATAGCCATTTGAAAGAGGCACAGATTTCCCCAACAGCAGTAGCAGCTGTCCATGGCCTGGATGAAGGGTGGGAAACTTCACCTGGAACAGGGTTAAATTTGCAGCTTCATGTTCATCTAACACAGTGGTTCTCAACCTGTGGGTCCCCAGATGTTTTTGGACTTCAGCTCCCAGAAGCCCCAGCCACTATGGTCAATGCTCAGGGCTTCTGGGAGCTGAAGTCCAAAAACATCTGGGGACCCACAGATTGAGAACCACTGATCTAACAGACCACAGCCACTGTATTTTCAGTGATCCAGAAGCACTGATGTAGCCTTGAGGCCATTTACTCCAACTCAAGTTGGACTCAAGGCACTCCAGTGACTCGACTCAGACTCGACTCAGCAATAAATGATGGATTGATTTGACTTGACTTGTGACTCATCTATTTTTAGTGACTGACTCGCTGCCCTTGGTAGTCCTACATCCTCCAGCCTTTTCCCAATCAGCATTCAGGGAACTTTTATGTTGATGACTCAGTTAAAGTTGCACATGCTCCTCATCCCCACCTCTCCCTGGTTTCCTGTGTTTTTTAAGAAGACATTTACAGGAAAGCAAAAGTGTGAGAAGACTGAAGAGGAGAAACATGATTTTTCATCTTTTTGGGGTGAGTGTGGGCATGGAGTAGCTTTAGCATGAACAGGAGGTCCTGGGGGGGTCTCTCAGGGGAGCCATATAATTGGGGGGCCAGATGGTGGGAAGACAGTGGGGCAGAGAGAAGAGGAAAGGGTCAGTTGTACAACTGCCTATTCTTCAATGGCTGAAATTTTCCTTCCAATCCTGCTTGTTCACGAGTAAACAGAAAACCCAGGGTGCCATTGCCAGCTATGGCAAAGTGGTGAGCAGTCTCCTTCAGAAAAGGGCTATTTGTTCTTTAATAGCTAAGGAATTTCTTCCATTCCTGCTTGCTCTCAGGTTAACACACACACACACACGCGCATACACACACCACCACAACCTCTTTTCTTCTGTTAGGCTCCCACACTTGAGACTTGATTTCAGACTTGCCTTGAATTATCTTTTATGGACTTGAGAGTCTATTTGAGATTTGAAGGTAGGGACTTGAGACTTAGAGTAAAAAACTTAAACACATCACTGCCCAGAAGTGATATGATAGCACTTCTGCTTTACTTTTAGGCAAACTTTCAGCCTTTGGTGGCTTGAGACGCTTTGAAGTAGTAGGGCAGACTCCTGTATTTTGAGGTGGTTTAAAACTATTTTTCAAGCAAAAACAAAATCACCCCATTTTTAATACATTTTTGTTGGATCTGGAGTTTTTGAGTTGTACTGGGAACATGCAAGAAAGTGGTAGTGGCCAAATGCAGTGTGGATACTTTACTTTCCCCACTATTGGTCTAGATCAAGGTGGACAACTGTGGAAGGCTAGGAGGCCAAATTGGTCTGCCAGCAGATCTTAGAGAGCTGCATTCCCCAATGCCTCTACTTTAAAAAAAAACCCAAAAGGTGTTTAGTTCCAAAATTTCTGTAAGGGCAGGTTGAGCATTTTTACCATGCTTTGGTGCCTTTCTGGGCCATTTTGGGTTTAACAAGAGGAAGTGAGCAGAAGTAACTTCCTGTACATTTCTTGTTTTAAAAAAGCCTTGTCCAGGGTCTATAATGGTCGGGGACAAAACATGGAGGAAATATCCTCAGGGTCTCTAGATGGTATTTGGGACAAGAATTTTTGAAGAAAAATCTTTTTTTTTCTTCTGGGAGGTCCCAGGGGTCTTGTAATGCCCCAGTCTGGGGACACAGGTCCAAACACAGTCAGGATTCTCCCCAACAGCCACAACATGGAACAACAAATAGGATAATGCTTACTGAAACCCTGCATAGATGAGAAAGGGAAAGCCTATGAGACTCAGAGCATTTATAAAGGGAAAATGTATTAATTAGGCAAACAGCTGGGGAGGCTGCTGGCTAATAAATACAAGGGATGCAGTGAGGACAAGTCTGTTGCAAACAACTGGTATTTTAGGGAAGCAATGCATTCTTCATTTAGATCCTTGGCTTGTGTTCCTGGAAAACCTTGACCCTTAGTTTGTGACCTGACTCCACTTCTGGATACTCTCTTGAATTGAGACTCTGAATTTATTACTGACTTGGACTGCTGAAACAAAACCAGTAACAGACTAACCCATCTTCTTAAAGTTGTGTCTATGGCTGCTCTTATAGTCTCTGTTAGAAGGCTGTGAATTGTGGCTGGCTATCTTGATAGGACACGCCTCCAAATGTAGCAGAGATGCCCTCCACCCCCACCCCTGAGGGCACTTTGGGGCATTTGGGAGCAAAAAAAAATCAGATTTTTTTTTTTAAATGGACCTTTGGGAGGCCGGAGGGGGCACAAAAATAGCCATGTAGTGAAAATGGCATGTAAGCCATGGGTGGCACTTTGCCCATCCTAGTCTAGATGATACCCAATGACATGATTGAGTTCCCAAGCAAAGCAGGGATAAGTGTTATTGAGAGTAAATGACAGAGAAGAGAGTGAATGACATAGGATTCTTTATTGAAGTTATTCATCTGGCTCTTGAGATATACTGACAAATGTGGGAAAAGGTTGTGTCATAATGTTCTTTCTGGACAGTTATTGATGTTACTTAGGAAATGTTGGTATTTACTGTTAAAGAGAAATGATGGAATTTGGTCAGAAGCCAGTGGAGCTGGAAACTTCCGACAGGCCATATATATTTTTTTCTCAAAAAATATATCAATAAAATGAATAAATACTTGGTAAATCTTAAGATCTACTAGAAGGTGGCAGGTATCCTTGTGCCAGGTGGCTTGATCTAGACATTTACAAGCTGTCAAGGTATATATTACCCTTTACTGCCCATTTTGTAAGGGTAATTCAATAGCATTAATGCTAGCCTCCTAAAAAGTAGTACAAGTAAATGTCAAAAATACACCAAGGACATGTTCATTTTTGCAGTCTGAGTTTTTAAAATGGCAGAATAGTTCTTCTTCTGTCAGTAGATATGCTTCATTTCTCATCTTAAGAGCAAATCCAGCTGTCAATATGAATACTCGAAGCTAGTTTTTTTTCCCCCAATAAGATGACCTCACTATCAATGCATGACAACACTCTCTGAATTCTGATGCCCCATTTTGATCCTCTTCTTCTAGCCATCACACTCTTCCCTTGTTACAGTCCTAAATATGGAGCTAAAATATTTGGTCATAAATTTACCAGATCAGCATAACTTTTCCTTTGGCATCCAGTTTTTTGGAATAAAAATTCAGAGTCTTTCTCCCCATATTTGCCCATATTGGTACCAACTATTTCATCTGCCGACTTGCTTCATTGTCTTGTCCCATGACATGACTGGGTGTGGGAATGATTCCCATCACCCAATGATATGCTGTGTCTCCATTTCTTCTGCAGACTGAAGACCAGCATTCCTCAACCTGGAGCCTTTCCCTAACCATTGAGTAAGCAGGATGGGTTGATGGAACTTGTAATCCAAAATATCTGGAGTATACCAGGTTGTCAATGATGATCTAGTCATTTGATCTACTCATGTTCCACTCAGCTATACCAGGAATACCAATTAAAATCTTCAGTGGATCACTCTGATGTAATCTTGAACGCATTTGCAACTCACAGTTCTTTGTTTTTCTCTGCACACACATTAACTGGGCTGGTACTAGCATTAAGCAGATTAAGCTAGCCACCTCAAGCCCCTGATTTGGGGTGTGAAGAAAAAGCAGGAAATTATTGGTTGAATTTATTGTTATTTTATTTCTGTGACTAAGAAAGAAGCAAAGTATGTGTGGGATTTTCTGTGACAAAATAACTTCTCCAGGCTTTAGTACTATGTACTTAGACATTCAAGTGGGAGGGTGGGGTGATTATGCTGTTGGGCTTCAGGCATTACAACATTTTGGGTTGGCCCCACATATATTTATGTGTCAATTGAGGATAATGCTTCATGCTCTCAGTGAAGCAGGCTGTATGAAAATTTATGCATTAGTAAAATGGTTAGTCTTAAATTTGCTAAAGAGTTACGTTCTTGCTTTTTCACACTTTGTGTATGTACACTACATCATTATAGTGGTTTGATATTACTTTAAGTGCTGGCCTGCCCTATGAAATACTGAGATTTGTAGTTTAGTGAGGTACTCAGAGTATCAGCTAGAGAGCGATAGTCCACTTTAAAGAGCTACAGAACTAGTGCTCTTTAGTGAAGCATTCTAAGCATCAAACTCCTATATCTATGTAGCGTAGATATATTCTAAGATATCTGCCATTCTGTAATGATCTGGATAGCATCTTGCTGTTGTCAGTTTCACAATGTTTTACAAGGCTCAGGAGAGCTGTCTGATGTTGCAGAGCATCAGCCAAACTGCCACTGATTATTACAGTTTCATGATCACTGGGTTTACTTCACATCTTTTGAGCATATAGAGTTTGTAAAGGTACTTTTTAAAAACTAGATCTCCCAGGATCCTTCAGTCAGCATCCCTATAGCCTGGTTGGTTCAAGATTTCTGACAATTCTAGTTCAAAAACAGAGGGTTCTACTCCCAAAACATCTTCAAGTTCAGCATATACTCCACTAATCTAAAAACATATGTTCCAAGCCTAGAACTAGAGTCTGGGAGAGAAGTCTGGGAGAGAAGAGGGGTGAATCAGAATCAAAAAAGTTACAGAAGTCTAAGCACTCAATTATCTCCTTGTCTCATTTTCTGTATTCTGGTAAGATCCCCAGTCTCTAATCACTAGCTGTAGGACGAATGATCTTTGTGTATGTGTGTTCGTGTGTGTGCGTGCATGGAGGTGTACAGCCTTTGAAGCCCCCCTACAAAGCTTCCCAAATGTTTATTTTGGAGGGTCTATTTTAGGGCAAGAGCCAGCATAACGTGATGGTTTGAGTGTTTGACTGTGAGAGACCAGGGTTTGGTTCCCTGCTTAGCCATGGAAACTCTTAGCCCCAGAAAATCTCATGATAGTTTTGCCTAAGGGACCCCATAAGTCAGAACAACTTGAAGGAACAGAACAAGAAAAATTTTAAGGCAATTTTTGTTCTTAAACTGTCTAAAAGCTGCCCAAACTGCCTGAAAATGTGGCAGGTTGCTTCCCTTAATATCCCTATCCTCCAAAACCTCAAAAAAGAAAATTATCCAAAAATCATCCACAGCCCCAGCCAGAATTGAGGATGCATCACTTTGGGTATGTTGAAATGTACCACAGCAACCTCAGTGTGGGTGAGGGGAGGGGGAAATGGCTCCTGCCCCTGCATAGTTATCTACCTCTCTCCTCCACAATCACACGAAAAGGCCCATTTTATCTGGGACTGGAAATTCCAGCAATGCTTTCCAGTGATGTAGTGGTAAATTCTTCCAGTGCTCAATAGAACAATCCCTATAGCTACATCCCCAAGGAGAGTCTAGAGGTCAGGCAGCTGTGTTGATCCATGTTGACAAACCAGTTCTACCACTGTTCATGGCCAACCACCAGCAAACACTTTACATTGTAACAGGGATTGTTATTCTTGTTGTTGTGTGCCTTCAAGTCATTTCCAACTTATGAACCTCCCATAGGGTTTTCTGGGGCCGAGAGTGTGTGACATGTCCAAGGTCACCCAGTGGGCTTCCATGGCTGAGCATCTCCAGGGTTGTTGTCCAATGCTCAACTACACCACACTGGCTCAGAAAGTTCATCACAATATCTTGTAAGAAACTGCCCCCGCTCCCTCCCACAGCGACTGTTAGGGATGCAGCTAAACTCAGAGTGGCTAGAGGGAATGGTATCACCAGCCCTGCTACCTGAAAGTACTTCCACCCTATGAAATTTAGGTTCTGCACTACACCACAAATTTTCACAAAATTGGTCTCCAACTAAATTTCTTCCCAGCACTGTTTCTTCCTAATCAGGGAGTGCCACTGGTAATTGAGTAATCAACTATTTAATTAATGGCTGTGGCCAAAAAGAAAAAAAAAGTGGCTGATGTGCAGTGATTTTTGCTCCATTCCTTTCCTTCAAGTTTTTCTTCCCCAGAGATCACGCCCACATGTAAATGTGAATCCCAAAATACGGTAATCATTCCAATTCCAGATATAAAGAGACCCTTCTCTCTGCATCACAATGTTCTCCAAGATGAATTTTTTGAGGAACTATCCCTCTTGGGCTTATTTTTTTTTATGTTTTATGTTTTATTTTTATTGATGCATTCATGCACATAATTTCATATATTTTTTAAAAAAATCCTGCTCATTTGATACATGGAGGGATAGAGAGCAAAGGGAATTGATGGAAACGTACAGAGACAAAATGCAGTTGCACTCATTTCAGAATTAGAAACTCTCCAAATGAAACAAATGGAGTGGAAAGTAAGGCAGTGCCAGGCTGTGGAAGAATAATGAATTACAAATGGGAAGATGTTTGTTCCAAATGCTTAGGGAAAGTTTTTTTTTTAACTACTATTTTAGTGGCCATGCTGGTTGGGGGATTCTGGGAGTAATCCAACAAGTAACTTTTCTGAGTTCTGATGAAAGGGATAAAGCATCATTTTTGTTCTTCTACTTTGCCCTCCCCACTTCTATGTAATTCAAAGGGGGGGGGGTTAACAAAGAAGTTTTGCCTCTAAAAGTATGCCCTATCTGGAATTGTTATTTGTCCAGCTTTCACATATACATTGGATGTCAGCTCCCCTCCATATCAGTATATTGTGTACTTTTAAGCATTGATAAAAGATGCCGAAACAAACCATTGGAAAGTTAAATGCATATTTTGCCCCCATGAACTTGCCCCCATGAACTTCAATAACTGGGGGGAAAAAACCTTTTATACCATACACTTATACTAACACTGTTACAGTGCTAACAGCTGCATGCTGTATCTCTCATCAGTTAATGCAGTGGGCATAGCTTCTCTGTGAGGTCAAATCTTTCTTTCTGTGTACTGTCTTTTAAAAGATATAATCCCACCTTGAAGGGCAGAGAGCAGACCTTTCAAGGAAATTTATAAAAGCAAAAGATTTGCTAAACAGCAGGATACTGGTTTTATATACCAAATCTGTATCTAGCTCTGGCCTTTTATCCACCCATCCTTGGAATGAAGGAAAATGGCTGCTTCACTTCACCCAGGGGCTTTTTCACATTATATGATTATAAAGCTATGATTCTACTTTAATTTCCATGGCAACATCCTATGGAATCCTGGGATTTACAATTTAAAGAAAGATGCTTAGAATTCTCAACCGGAGTGTTCTAGAGCAGTGGTTCTCAACCTGTGGGTCCCCAGATGTTTTTGGACTTCAGCTCCCAGAAGCCCTGAGCATTGACCATAGTGGCTGGGGCTTCTGGGAGCTGAAGTTCACAAACATCTGGGGACCCACAGGTTGAGAACCACTGTTCTAGAGCCTCCCAAAACGATAAACTCCAGGACTCCATGGGATGCAGCCACGGAACTTAAAGTGGAATGACAGTGCTATAATTGTGGAATGTGAAAGATCTCCTTGTGTGAGTGCTGAGATGAAGAACAACTCCATCTCCTCACCAAGCAAACTGGAAGAGAACTGTAGTGTGAAGTCATGCCACCTCTTATCTGTCCTTAGGACTGTAACGCATTGCACAGTTATAGCACAGTGATTCCCTTCTGACTGCCATGGCAACATTCTATGGAAAATCTGGAATTTATAGTTTGGGGAATAGGTTTTAGAATTCTCCAACAGAGGGTTTGGGTGCCTGATCAAACTATAAACCCTAGGATTCCATAGGATACATCCATGGCAGTTAAAGTGGAATTGCAGTGCTATAACTATAGAGTCTGAAAGGTCCCCTGGTTAGCTTCCCACCCAGTCAGGGATTAGAGGAACATAGGGCAAGGATGGGGAATATCTGGTCCTCTGGATGTTGATGGACTCTGACTCCCAACATCACCTACCAGTGTAAATAATGGCCAGTACAGAGGGGAGGTATTGCTCAAGAACATCTGGACAGTCACACCTTTTGTCTCCTGGCCTCCAGTAAAGAGGAATTCACTCCTGGAACTTACTGGAATTCACTCCTTTTTCTCCCCAGCATAAGACCTCACATGTGTTCCAGTGCTTGAGTGGTATAATGTGGAAGAACTACTCAGAGGAAAACTGTGTATTATGCTTGATACTTGCTATTTCCAAATGTGGCACCATATTAACTTACTGTCCACTCTTCATGCCAACCCATTTGTCCAGAATCATGATATGATACTCCATGTTCTCCTGTCTTCACCAGCCATGGTCAGAGACATGAAGCCAGGCAAGGGAAACCCAAAGGCTGTGAGGTGCATCAAGTCTTTATTCGCAATGAAATAGAGATGGAAGGGGAATGTCACTTTTGAAACTGACAGTCCACTTGAACATAAGTTATCTTTGTGTCCAATGCCTATTAAGAAGTAAAATAGCTAAATAAATTCCCTCTTTTTAAAAACATGCAGGTCGGACAGGTTTGTACAGTATTTCTATTAGTAATATTACAAGGACTTTTTTGTTGCCAAATCAAAACTTGTCTGTTTCTGCAGGCATTTGATGTGTTATGGTGTGTGTGTGTGTGTGTGTATTTCTTTGTACAGATTGATTAATTAATGTGTTTCTTTGCTGGCTGAATCATTTTTATATCTCTTATGTTATCATTTCTTTTATCATGTTTTATTTTGTGAGTCATAGGGATTGCACATACAGCCCAGATGGGTTTGGGGGTCTGGACAACTGAAACTTTGATCCAAAGCCCATCAGCTTATCGGACTCAAGTTACCTGACAAGGCATAGAACACAGAAAATGACAAAAGAAAGAAAGAAAGAAAGAAAGAAAGAAAGAAAGAAAGAAAGAAAGAAAGAAAGAAAGAAAGATCCAAGCGCATGTTGAGAATTAGAGTTTCCAGGGTGATAGCCCTATGGGAGAGATTCTATGAAAACTAAAACTGTTAGGAATCAGTCTTCTTTTAGCAGAGTAGCAGAAAAAGCATGTTCCAAACTCTGTGGGGGTTCCCTGAACTGAGATTGACTTAGAAAGCAAAACAAGGCAGGCCGTTTCAGGTTACAAACTTATAAAAATTTACTAGTAAATTTTACAATCACATATGCATTTGGGAGCCTAGATCCTAACTAGCTAACAAAAAGATTACGTAAAATAGTAGCTTTGTTCTTAACTTACCATCTTCTTGGTGGAGAGGTGAAGCATGGTCAGAGAGAAAGTTATAGAAGCAAAAATGGCAAAGAGGGCAAAGAGAGAGAGGTCTGAGAAACATGGTTTTTTATGTAAGGCCAATGACCTCAGAGTCTATCCTGGGTCACATGGGCCCTTTCCGCATGGCATTTGCCATGCGAAAGGGTGCCTGGAGCATCGCGTGATTGTGAGGAGTAATCTGCATGATGCACTCACAATCGTGCGACGCTCCAGGGGCCAATCGCGCACTTTTTCATTTTCAGCTAGAAGCCGAAAATGGTGCAAGATTGTGCATTGCTCCCAGGCCTCACATGCACTTACCTGGCATGCGGAGCCTCTGGAGCCACACCAGTCACACTTCCTGCCCCAGTACAGCCTGAGAAACTCCCAGGCTGCACTGCAGAAGGAAGAGGCAGGGCTCTCGCACGAGCAGGGAGCTCGTGTAGAGCCAAAGGACCCTGGATGCGAGAGCCTCTTGCCAGAGGCTGCTCACGCGATCCCCACACCCCAGCGCCAGAAGAAGGTAAGGTGCAGAAAGGGCCATTGTCAGGTATCCCTCCATATTTTAGTTATGGAACATGTAGTAGGAGTTAAGTAGCAGCTTGCTTGTAACAAGGTACAAGAACCAGAGACCGTTAGATAAACAAAGCTAGGAATGTAGTGATATGCGCTGCCAGGCTAAACCAGAACTCCAAGGTCTCTTGCAGGTGGGATGAGAAACTCTTTGCCTTTAATGTTTTGTATTTTGCAAATTTCCTCCAGTTTGCTCACTGAAGTCCTGTACTATGTATCACACTCCTAATAAATAGTGTATTTGCACTGTTATATTTGTGTGTATGAATTCAGTTCCTGACAGCTGTGGTCCAGTCACCTGGTTACCATAGCCATGTATTTAAATAAGACAAAGAGCAAGACTGAAGCTTTAGGTGAGAAGGCAGAAGGCTTTGACATGAAAATGAAAAAGAAATTCTATGCTAGCTAAGCCCCACTTGTCCTGGAACAGGGTGGGGGTGGGGGAGGGAGAATGCCAGAATTTTCCAACAGCACCCATGAAACAGAAAGGATTCTTTGCCAAGAAACGACAATTTCTATATATTTAAAATCATATTTTTTTAAAAAAAATCTCACCATTGTTCCTATTGTTTTTGTTGTGTGCCTTCAGGTAATTTCAGGATTACGGCAACCCTAATGCAAACCTGTCATGGCTGAATTTGTTCAGAGGGTGTTTGCCCTTGCTTTTTTCTGAGACTGAGAAACTGTGATTTGCCGAAGGTTATTCAATAGGTTTCCATGGCTAAGTAGGGATCTGAATCCAGATCTTCCACTGTTTTAGTCTAACATGCAAACCACTGCACTACACTGGCTCCTGACCATTGTGTAATCATATTCCACATGGACCATGCCATCTCAGAGAATATCTAAATGGTGAAAGAGGGCAGGAATTAGAATTTCTCAGCCACAAAAATCTTGCCATTTGGATGCTGGATATATACAATCTCTGCAACATTACCTGAAGAAAAAAGATCATTCCTTTCCTTGACACCAAAGATGCAATAGAAGTGCATTTATTGTGCAAAAATAAGGATTTGTGGAAAGGATCTTGGAAGGTCTTCAGGCTACAAATGCTCATTATAAAAGGAGGAGGGATTTGTAATGGGAGCGAGCCTGGTTCAAGTAGGTACTCCTTGAAAGACACATAAAAGGGTTGATGTATATTTATGATGCTTGAGATCTGTACTTGATTCCTCCACTTCAGTGGCAATTCACTTAAATAGAAGTGAACTCTCACTGGAGTTACACCAAACTGAGCAGCAACAGGCACTGAACACCCTCTTTGCCAATGCTGCTATTACTTCAAACTGAGAAGCAGCAGCTGGCAACCATGATTAAAGCTGTGCTTGAATTCCTGTGACAGTACAAAACACAGAGATTATTTGACACTCGGAGAGCTGAAGTTCCTTGCATCAAATGAACCTTCGAGTCACAAAATGCTGCATGTACCATCATATCTAACCATATGTAGTGTGTGTGTGTGGCGGGGGTTCTTAGCTATATTTGTCAATGGCTTCAGGGTTGCAATTCTGAGTCCACAAACTGTACCACCCTTTCTTCTGGTAGTCAATCCCAACTTGATGTTGAATGTAAAAGAAGAGAACTTCATACAGAAGATAAATGAGATATTTTTGTGTGAGAGAGAATTGTGTCAATCTACCCCTATGTGTAAAAATGGACCTGTTTGAGGACAATAGATTTGATTACCCAGAATGATCCATTTTGATCTCTCTAGATACCTAGATAGAAGCGTGCGCACACACGCACACACATCCTGACGTCTAAAGATTTGGGTGCAAGAACATCTAATCTCTTGGTTGCTCTAAAGTTGATATGATATACTTTATAGTAGATAATGTTATCTGATTCCATTTTTAACTATTTTTAACTATTTAAATATTCCATCCAAGAGCCCATGTGAAGACAGACATGTAAACAAACCAGAAAGCCATCCGGAAGTCTCAGTGGATGGTGTAATCATTTTGTATTTGAATACAGGGATGTAGCCAGATGCTTCTCTGATTGTTCCTCCTCCACCAGCCATGGAATAGCAAGGAGAGGCAGCATCTAGGGCCTTTCTGCACTTCACTGTTATAATGCTATTATTCCACTTTCAACATCCTATGGAATTCTGAGGTTTGTAGTTTCCTGAGGCCAAAGAGCTCTCTGGCTGAGAATTCTAAATTCCCTTCCCTAAACTGCAAACCCCAGGATTCCATTGAATATTGAAAGTGGAATAATAGCACCATAACAGTGTAGTGCAGAAAGGCCATAAGTCTGGTGGAGGGAGGTGAATTTTGGTTATTGCAGTGGGAGAAGGGAATTCCAGCCTCCACAATGACAAAAAAATGACCTGTGCAAGTGTAAAGTAGATAAGCCACTGACAGGATACCAGGCACAATGTGTGTTTTTTTAAAAAAACAGATGTAATTTTTTTTTTAAAAAAAGCTAGCATTTTCAAATAAGTACAAAGTGAGAATGACAAAATATACAAACAAACCACATGTGCAGATGGGTTAGTTTTCAAGCTCACTAACCAGTAGCATTGACAGGGTCTCGGTGCACATGTTCTCTCTGGACTGGATTCTTTGTATTTCCTTAAAGTATATTTTTGCCATTTTTCTCTCAAAATTACATCTATTGTTTAGGGGAAAAGGTTTGTGTATATACCATCTTTCCTCCATAGCACTGGGGTAGAGGTAACTGTTGTAGTACGGGCCCTTACCAGGACAGTCTGTGTAGCAAAACCACCAAGGAGAATTTTTTAAAAAATGTATGCAGTTGTGTTGCTCTAGGAATCATGTAGTCTTGCAGATATTCTTCGACTACAGCTCACCAAATCCTTCACTACTGACTATGCTGCTAAAGCGTCTGTGAACTGTAGATGAAAAACATCTTGAGGGCCGCATGATTCTCACTCCTGATCTGAAAACAGTTTGGAGCAGTTTTTATCTTGACTAGGATCAGATCTTTTGTAAAGCTAATACAGATCTCCCCTGCTTTTTGATGGTTCACTTTTTGATGACTCCTTCTTTCAACCTTTATCAATTACACCCAAAACCTATATATTGAATGTGTGGTCCACTCTTTTGACCATGCGTGCTAATTAAAAAAGGTAAAAAAAAACGGATCATTGAAAAGTGTCCATCCACTCACAATCCAGGCAGGTACATCTCTGGAGAAAAAGAAGCCCAGTGGCAGCAGGGTTTCCAAGCTGGCCAGACAGGGAGATATGCCCTGTGGCCCCATACCCCATGATACCCTCTCTCAGATATATCTAGCCTCTCCAATCCACTGCAGCCCATCTGGACAGGAATGCTTGCACCTTGCTGGCTAGCTGGCTCTCTCCCTGCCTCTCAGTGGCTGTCATGGACCCTGGAAGCACACATGCCAGAGAAAATCCAGCCATTGGCCACAGTGCAGAGAAAAGAGCTGTGAGAGAGCCCCCAGGAATGGCTGCCAATTCTTTGGCCCTGCTACAACTTGAAGAAGCGTCTCAGGCTCAGCAACACACAGCACAGCTAGAAAGAATTTAGGAGCTCTCTTTGGCCCTGAGGGCCCTGGCACACTACACAATTATAGTGCTACAGGTCCACTTTAACTGTCACTATTTAAATGCCTCTGCCTTTGTTCAGTTAGCATTTGAAAGTCCTGCTTTTTGATGATTTCTGCTTTTTGATGGTGCTCTTGTCCCTAACCTGACAAATAAGCAGAGGACTGCTGTAGGTACCTACTAAAGAGAAAGCCTCCTCAAAATATTTTGAATTACAACAGGGGTAACTCATAATGTTGCTGGGGAAATCCATTGCACCTTCAGTTACGGTAGGGCCAAAGAAGTCAAATGGATGTCAGAGGATACCATAGTCCCTGCTGATCAAAAGGTCCTTAGGCTTCAACTCTGCATGCCCTGAGTCCATTATATCATTGCTTCAAAGAACTAAGTGCAGCATACATGGTTTCCCTTCTTAGGCTTAGAGGCAAAGGTTGCCAATAGTCACATAGAGAACTTCTGGAGCTTCAGTTTGTCCTTCACTTGGGGGTGGAAAAAAGGCAAAACAAACAAAAAAACAGACTATTCATAACTTCTTATACTTTTTTTAAAAACAGACTAGAACAAAATTCTATTTCTGATGAAGGGATGGAAAGTTTGACATCCTACTCATCGAATATATGCTATCCAATGATCACAGTATTAATTCCAGGCCCTGGCAAGATGTTAAATGTATTGTTGGATGACAGTTATCATTGGGTTCCTTTTGGGTTGAATGAGTCACTGATGCACTTTCTCCTATTACACATTTCCCAAAGCATCCAGATTTATCAGAGGCTCTTTAATAACATAATAACTCTGTACATGCTGATGTCATACATTGGGGGCCAACATTTGCTTGATCTCATTACTGTGGCAACATAGATTACTTGAAAGAGTATTAACAGGCTACCATGTGGCAGGTTTCCCATTGCAATGGCTGTTGCAAATGAGGATTGTCAGTGATATTCTTAACTTATGCTGCTGTGCTTCATTGCCATGACTTCATGGTGAAGTCCATAAATGCATGCTTGCCTGCCTTTCAAGAAAAGACAGTTATGATGATAATTCAGTAACTCTTATTAAAATTCAGCCAAAGATGCTTGTTGGTTCTGTATTAAACCTTCAATTCATTTTCCCTTTCCATCCTTGTATAGCCAAGTTCTTGTAGAGTGTAAAGCTTCTGGACTGAACCTCTGCCTTTTCTCTTGTCTGTCCAGTATTGAAATTGCATCCCAGGCAAACACATTTCTGGGATCCCATGTAGAAGAAAAGCTGCTGGGGGTAGGGTTGCAGGGAAGGATAGGAAAAGCACTAAGCACACTTTTTTTCATGGTAAATTATTTTGTTCGTCCTTTGGCTTGCAGCACATCTAGTCTGGTTCTGAATTACTTTTAACAAAACTCCTTGAACAGTTGTAAGGAAAGCTAAAACATAGGGCGAGCCCTACCATTAGACAGGGTGAAGCAGAAGGTGCTTCAAAGACTAGAGTTACCAGATCAGGACTATCCCAGGCTCTGAGACTTCAGGGCCAAAATCAGAGATGTAGGGATGTCATGGGGGCAGATCCTGATGATGTTACAAGAGGCAGTTCCTGCTGTTCTTCTTAAGCATGATGTATTAAGCAACCAATATGGATCCCATTCCAGGAAAAAGGTAGGATGGATGGATGGATGGATGGATGGATGGATGGATGGATGGGTTCAAATATTGCACTGAATATGCTAGTCAGATAAAAAACACAGATTACCTGCAAAATCACCTCCTCCTATACAATCCGTCCCCTACGTTTAGGTCCTCTGGGGGCCATTTATGCCAGCCAGGACTAGACCGACAACAGTTACCCAGAGGCCTTCTTATTGGCCACTCTTAGACTGTAGAATGACCTGCTGGAGAGAGCCACAGCAAAATATGCTGTCTGAATTTTAAAAAAATATTAAAGACCTATCTCTTCTGGCAGGACTACCCAGTCTATTTTTAATTGTGATGTATTTTAATAATGATGTATTTGAATTATGATATATTTGTACTTTTAATGGTTTTATGTGTTTTTAGCATATTCTAACTTACGGTTTTTTAAAATTGTATTTTAATTTATGTTGTACCCTGGCTCAAGCCTTGAGGAAGAGGCAGGTAAGAAATATATTGATCATTATCATTACTGCTACCACTACTACTACTACTATGTCTAACAAAAGAGGAACACACACACACATACGCTCACACCTTTCAAGCAGAGCTCTGACCTGGAAGAGTGAAGAAGAGGGTCCAAGCCCTGAGCCCTAAGATTGGGGAGAGGCTTTAAAGCAGACTTCCTTTCTGAGTCTTATAATGAAGGACACCAAGAGTGCTGGAGCAAGATAAAACTATCAGCTTGATAGAGAGAACAGCCCTTCACCTGAGGCAGTAAAATGCCTCAGCCCTGCCCTGCTTAAACAAGAAGCACAAAACACCCGGGTAATGAAACATGCCACTGACAAACCTAATAGTATGTTAAGTCTACCAAAGCTCCCAATTTTGGCTAATTTTCTCAGCTTCTCATTTTTCCCCTCTTGCTTACTGGCTTTTCTATAGTACCGTGGCAGAAAAGAAGGACTCTCTTTAGCATGAATGTATTTCCGGCATCCCTCATCCTTTTGTAAGATGTAAAGCAAAGTTGTTCCCTAATAGATTTAAGCCAGATCAGGCCAATCAGGAGAATGGCAGTGACCACCTGCCCCAGCCCCCCATCCAGCTCTGTGTGTGTGCCATGCAGGCAATTATTTTTAATCGTTCACATCCATACAATGAAATTATTTGCCAGCCTGTAATTTCAGCCTTCCTATTAACACTGGTTGAATCTATTAGTTTGCTCATTATTTACTCTCTTTAACACACACATACACGTACACGTAGACTTGCACAACAATTGCTTTTATTTTGGCTAATAACGCGCCTAGTTAAGAATGACTCTATTATCTTTCTATAAAGCAAGGAGCAATGCAGAGGTGACATTCTCTATCTCCACGGTGGAAGAGAGCAGATGGCTCCTCATGGCTCCCCACTGGCCAGTGTTCAGAGTAGCTTTGATGTCAGCCGGTTGCCTACCCTCTTAGGATATGTGACACAAATATAGCTGGCCTAAAGGGACAGAGCTGAACAAGGGAAGCAGGAAAATGACGGGGAAGGAGTAAACGTGTGTGTGAGGGCGGGGGATTAGTTTTATGAAGAACTAGCCAATTAGCATCAACAACAATCACCTCAGAACGTTTGGCAGAGCGTCGTATGTTCCAATATGTGGCTTTACTTATCATCCATTCCTGTGCTAAATCTCACTCTTAGCAACTCTAGATCTTAAGGATTTTGACTAAATAAACAAGGGACATAGATGGAAAGAAGAGGTAGGTCTAAGATATGCCATGCTTTAAAAAAGCAGAAGAAAATGAACAGAGAGGAGCATTAGGAAGAACTAAGTGACTGGGTGACTTGTTCCATATACCCAAGAGGGTTACAGAGAAATTCCATGCATATTTACTCAGGAGTAAAAGCCAGTGTGGTGTCATGGCTAGAGTTTTCGACTGGGACTCCAGAGAGGCAGCTTGAAGTCTGCACTGCAGCACAAAACTCATTGGATGACTACAGGCTAACATGGCCTACCCAGCAGAGTTGTTGTGAGAAATGAAGTAGGGAAAAAGAAAGCTGTCTTAATTGCAGTGGAGGACAGATGAAATAGAGAAGTACTAAATAAATAAAAAATGAATAATAAAAACCCAGACTGTTCAGTTCAGACCCTGCCCTAAGATCTGTGCATAAGCATTGCATTTCTCAAATAAGCGTTGTGTCCTTGCCACATGGCACACTTATTCTGAAATGTAGAACAGCTTCAACAGTAGTTGTGTTATGACATGGGGAAGCCTGCCACCCAAATGAAGTCTGTTGTGATGGCGTGTGTGCAGACACGTGTGTACAGACACACACAAAATTCATGCATATATTTCTGTGTGCACATATGTTTGTGGCTATTCTGTAAAGCATGGTACTGTCCTTTGTCGTTTGTGAATTGTGCTGTGCTTTGTCAATAAATTACGAGGGAGAGACACCCCAAGGGGAAAAAATAAGAGATTGTAGCATTTCAAAATTCTAAAAGAAGAGATTGCCTGATCAAAATCTGCATAGGCATCATGCCCAATCCTTTCTTCTGAAGGATCGTTGCAGGATCATGCCACACTTTCTCTTGTGTTAAATAAAATTCATTTTAACCATCTTTAAGAAAATAAAGAAAAAACAGTAATAACCGCCTATAGATCATCCTGAGCAATAGGACCAAACAGTTTTGTACCACAGACGTACGTCTGCTCTAGAGAGGAAAGTCTCCACTTGTTACAAATAGTGTGCAAATTTGGAGAAAAGAGACATGGTGGAACTATCAGTTATATCATACCCTCCAATGTTTCACAGACAAACTCAGGGACACATGTGGGATAGGAACATCAGAGTGGTCAAAATGGTAAAAGTTATTAATGAGGAAGTACACAGGAGCCAGAAAAGGCTGCAGCAGTTTGCTTTTCCCTGAGCCTATAAGGAACAGCAAGATTCTGCCTCCTCCACTACTCTCCTCCCTGTTGAATTAAATGAGTGCCAACTAGACTTGCATGTTACCACACTATACACCCCCATTCTGTGGGATGTGCTAGTTTCATAATTGGACATATTTATGGATGAAACACATGTTTGAAAGAACACTGGCTGGAAGCATATGCCAGGCCAGGATGACCTCTGACAGGATCAGGACATAAGTTCAGAGAAGATTAGGCAGGAAAGCCTGATGCTAATAGGCTTGGGATAATCCTTTCAAAAATTGCAAGCTACAGGCTTACCTGAAAATAATAGAAGATGAAATTGCCCAGGTGAAGCAATCAGGGACCCTACTGTGAGCATATCCTATGGAGACCTTCCCTAGTCACACTATCTGAATAAAACATTAAGAGATTGTCATGACTCCCACCAGTGTTTTGTCACATAGGCCCTTTCCACACGGGGGGCCTGAAACACGGGGAAACCGGGCGGCGCATGCAGGAACGGAGCTTACCTCGATCCATCGCCACGGGGAGCAGCGCGCGTTCGCCGCTGTACATGGCAGCTCCATCTGGCACTGTCCAGCGGCACCCAGCAGCGCCCGGCAGCGCCCAAAATGGAGGCTGGCAGCTTCCGGCGGCTCTCCGCCAATCGGAGAAGTGCACCAGCCGGAAGCCCACCCCTGGGCAGCTCTGCAGGGATGTGCTTGCACACCCCTGCAATTCCACATGGGGCGCTGCGACGGGCTAGTGCACGTGTGTTTCATAAAGACCACATGAAATGTGGTCTTTATAAAACACACAGCGCCACCCCCGCGGCCGCGCGAGGGCAGTTTGAGGTGTGGAACCTCCACATTTTTAACCGCCCTAGCACACTCCACAGTGTGGACAACCGCTGGGTGAGGTCGTCCTCCCCGTGTTACCCCGTGTTTTTGCCCTCGTGTGGAAAGGGCCTTACAGTTAAGACAATCAGCTCATTCTGGATCCTTTGTCAACCTCATGAGAAAGCCATTACTGCTTTGTGCGTGCACCCTCCTTCAAGGCAGGAAATAGGGTATAAAAACCTAGCTCCAGCCACAGTAAATTGTGGTATTTTGGACGTAGTATGTGGTGCCCAGATATTTGTTCCTCTGTGCTACTGTCAGACAGACTGTCTGAGCCACTGCACTTTGATCGTCTGCTTCAGGATTGGTAAGTATCACCCTTTCCACCTAATTTGTCTCTATTTAACCTTTCTTGCTTCATTTTCTGATAGTCATGCCTGGTGCTTGAGAGTGTCTGATTTCTTGTGTGTTTGCTAATTTCCAGTAAACTACCCAGTTTAAATTTTAACTGGAGTCCTTTCTACAGTTGGTACTGGTATACATAGGTGAAAAGATTCTGCTGTTACTGTCCTCTTGCAGGCCTCCTTTGAGCTATAATTCCCCAAATTCTAAGGAAATGCTGACATTGCATGTGGGCTTCAAAGTCCCTCACCTCTTATGATAACATGCACTTTGAAGCAATTTGCAGAAACTAAAGTAATCTGAGAACAAAGGGAGGAGGAGGGAAGAAGAAAGAGAAACTGGCATGTTTAAAAAGCAGCTGAAAAGATGATGCAACAGAGGGCATTGTCAAGACAGTTGGAGGGTATATTGTATCTACCACATGTCCATCTTTCATACAGCATTTGGATTTTAAAGGGGTGCTCACATGCTGTTGGTGGCTTCCATGTCAGTGGGATGATAGGACCACTCCATGTTTTAGCCAAAGTTTTAAAGGATCTATCCAATATGCTGAAACCTATCCCCTAAATGGGTTCATCCTCTAAAGTTCTGACAAAAACCTGCAGTGTATTCATGCCCCCAGCATGGAAGCCTCCAGTGGTGCTTGCACATGTTGACTCACTTTACTCCCTATTGAATCCAGCAATTTTGACCTATCTGAGTTTGATGGTGTGAATGTTTAAGTGATGAATGTAATAGCTAATGTGAAGAGATATTATCTAATTGCTGAGTATAAGAAACAAAAAAAAATTACAGTTCATAACCCAATAGACTCATACACTGATCCATATGACAGATGGGGACAAATGAACAAGGGGCTTCCAGTTTCATGTTGTCTGTGAATTTCTAGGCCTGGCCTAAGATATTTTGCTGTATAAGGGGGAGCATCAAAATGCCCATATTGCCCATAACCCAACCATTTTATTTTGGCACACAAAACAGAATCCCACAAGCATTCCTCTCCATCCCTGGCTGTAAAAATCCAACAGTAAAAATTAATTAACAATCTTCTGCCATTTCATGACACCCATAATCTGCTATGTATCTCAATAGACATTACACAGCCCTGCTGTGTATAATTTAGATATCGGGAATTTAAATTTTATACTATATCTCCCAGAATCCAACAGCCAATATAGCCAGCAGCCATACTAGCTAGAGTATTCCAGGAGTTGTGGTTCAGAAAGGAGCTTTCAGTTAACCATGCTTCGGTAGTTTACAGCACAGCATACAGTATACAGAATTAATCCAGGTTCTACCCCCTTGTAACCTGTCTGCAGGCTGAACTGAAGAACTGTAGAGTACTAGTTAGATACAAACCCAGCCAGAGGGCTGCTTCTTAACATCCCTTCCCATTTAGCTGCCTTCCTCCTTTAAACTAGATTTCTCCCTCCTTTTCTACACAGAAGCTTAGGGCCACCTGTCATTTCCAACCCAATTACCCTTTCAGAGAGGTCTTAAATTATCTTCTCCAAACAATGAATGCAAATGGAAAACCCAAGAAGAAAAGGGCATCATCCATACACAAAAGAGAGGCATGATGCTTGAACACTATACACAGTGACACTCTCCTCCCATTGTAATGAGGAGGGCGGCAAACATCTAATTACAACAAATAAGTGATTGCCAAAGTTACTGGAAATGGTGTTCAGTCCAAGCCAGAGCTGGGAGTACAATAAGTCACCTAAACAAAGCCAGGCCTGTTGTCTTTGTTCTTGTTTTAAAAAGAATGCTGTACTATGTGGACTTCGTTTCCTTCATGGAAAAATGATGCAAAATTGTGGCCACAACTGAGTTCTTACATACAAACCTCTCGGTGCATGAAGAGACAACTTGGAGCTTCTTGCTAAGGGCAGAAATACCAAGGGGCTGGCCCTACTTTATTTTTATTTTTTTTTACTTTAATTTTTATAAAATTAATTACAAGTAAAAAAAAACACAGTAGGATATAAAACAATAAAAATATAAATCAATGACAAAAAATTCAGCAAAACCTTTAACTACTATCCCAGTAAAGAAAAGCCTATAAATAGCTTCCCTATTAATATATATCCCACTATATCAATTTTTATCACTTCCCACTTATCCCTTTCTGGTTTATTTGAAATTTATATTTGCCCCCTCTGTTTTACAATTGCAAATTATAATATTTTAAATTGAACATAAAACATAAATCGTAAGTTTTTCCCTTTAAACATAGACAGACCACCCAAATACTACATCTCCTATCACTGGTCCCCCAATTCAATTCCATTAGGGTAAGTAACTTTCCATTAATCCACTGTCCCATTAATTTACATTTAAAAAAAAAAAAACCCTTGCATCTATTATTTTACAAATTTTTATATAATCACCGTGGGGTTTCGTATTTTTTTTGGGTAGAAAATTTGTTACCAATTTCCATTCTGTATCATAAGTGTTCATTGCATCTTTCTGTTTTTTGGGTTCCGTTGGTCAAAAATTTTCAATTCGTCAAGTTTGAGTAACCATTCATCTATCTCCGGAGTTTGCAAATTCTTCCAATATCTTGCGAACACAATTCTGGAAGATGTGACCATATACAGTATTATTCGCCATCTATTTTCTCCCCCATCAGTTGTTGATTATCTGGAAAATGTTCAACAGATATAATTCTGGCGTCAATTGTATGTTTATCTCAAGTGTTTCTTCTATCGTTTTGTGAATTTTTTTTCCAAAACTTTCTTGCTTTATGACACGTCCACCACATATAAAAAAAGTCCCTTCTTCCTGATTGCATTTCCAGAAAAGTTTCTTATTGGTATTATACATTTTAGCTAATTTATGTGGACTTAAATACCATTGATAAAGCATCTTTAAATAGTTCTCTTTCAAGTCTTGGACGAGAGTAAATTTCTGTGTCCTTTTCCAACTTTTTTGCCAATCTTCGAGTTTAATAGTTCTTCCTATATTTTGGGACCATCTAATATTGTTTGCTTTATTGTTTCCTCCTCCAAGTTTCGGTTCAAAAAAAAAGTATAAATCTTAGACGTTAAATGACTTTGATTCTCTAGGATAGCTTTTTCAAAATCATTCATGTCTGTTTTTGAGAGGAAGCCTTCCAATTTCATGTCCATTTTGAACCTCTCTCCCCAGTTGCAAGTACAAAAACCACTGGGGTGGGGAAACCGCTTTCTTCTAATTCTTTCTTGTTTTAAAAATATTAGTGGGTCCTTCAATTATACAATCTTTGTAACAAATCCATTTTTCCTGCTCCATTTCCATTTTCCAAATAAAGCTTCATATGGAGAAACCCACTGCGGCATTTTCAAGTACGTTTTTTTTTTAAAATTTTTTTCCCAAATCAATAATAGGGATCTCCGAATATAGTGATTTATAAAATCTCTATCCACTTTATCTTTCCCATACCACAAGTACGCATGCCATCCAAATACATTGTCTGCTCCTTCTAATTTCAGTAATCACTCATCTTTTAAAGTTATCCATTCCGAAATCCACGTTAGGCATGCTGCTTGATAATACAATTTTAAGTCCGGGAGAGCACATCCTTCTTTTTCTTTCTTATCTGTTAATATTTTCCCAAATTTAAACCCCTTTGGGACGTTTCCCTCCCATAAAAATTTTAGAAATTTCTTTTTCCCAATTCTTAAAACAATTCTAATTTATGATTATTGGAATGTTTTAAAAATAAAAAATTCATCTTTGGAAGGACATTCATTTTCATAGCCTCTATTCGGCCTAAAAATTTTATAGTTTCAAATTTCCCCACAATTTTAGTTCATTTTGGATTTCAGACCAGGTCTTTTTATAGTTATTTTCAAACAGCTCTGTACAACGTTTAGTAATCCCCCGCCCAAATACTTTAGTTTCTTTTCCACTGAGTATCCTGAAATTTCTATGAGTTCACGTTCTTCTGAAGAATCAGTGTTTTTAGTAAGCATTTTAGTTTTTTCTATGTTCCCCTTTTTAGGCCTGCCATTTCTTTGAATTCCTTTAATCTCTCCGTCAACCTTTCTATAATTTTTGGGACCCTTTTAAAGAAGATAACCAGGTCATCTGCATATGCTTTAACCTTGTAAACTTGCCCCTTTGATCTTAACCCCATTTATCTCCTTATTTTCTCTTAACTCCCTCAGAAAAACTTCCAAAACAAGTATAAATAACAACGGTGAAATGGAAAACCCTTTTGCCTAGTGCCCTTTTGAATGCCAAAAACCTCTGTTCTTTCTCCGTTTATTAACAAGGCGGCTGTTTGATCTTTATATATTTCTTCCATCCATCTAATAAACTTTAAACCACAGTCCATTCGTTGTAAAACTTCTATCAAAAATCCCATCTCACATTGTCGAACGCTTTTTTGAAGTCTATAAAAATCAACTTTAAATTTTTTTTTTCATTATGTTTCTCAAAGTATTCAAGCATATTCATCACCGATCTAATATTATTCCTTAGAAATCTTTTGGAAGAAATCCATTTTGATCATCGTGAACCATATCTTTTAAAATTTTTTTTTTAATTTATCTGCCAAAATCATAGTAAAGATTTTATAATCAACGTTCAGCAATGAGATGGGTCAGTTTTTTTTGGGGTTTAATGTCCTTTCCTTCCTTAGGAATCAATGTTATATTTGCTTGTTTCCAAGTCTCTGGTACACCAGTTACCATTATTTCGTTAAATGTTTTCTGAAGAGGTATTATCAGTTGCTGTTCTAATACTTTATAATACATTGCTGAGAAACCATCAGGACCAGGTGCTTTATTTGTTTTTAAATTTTTTATTGCCGCTGATATTTCTGCAATGTAATAGAAGCATTCAATAAATCTTTCTGTCCTTGTGTTATTTTTGTAATGTTTCTTGCATTTAAGTACTGGTGCAATTAAAATATCAGATTATTAGAAACAGGCATCTGTTTATAAAATTTTTGGGATAATTTTCAAGAACTCCTTTTGAATAGAGGTCTGCTCTGTTTTTTTTCTCCCCCCAATGTTAATCTCTGTTATTTGTCTTCTCTCATCTCCTTCTCAATTTATATGCTAACCATTTTCCTGATTTGTTAGCTGATTCAAAATGTTTCTGCTTAATTCTTCTCAACTTTTTCTCTAATTGATGTATATTTTCTTTCTTAGCTGATCTTGTAAAAATTTAATCTGATTTGGCAAGTCTCTGTTCAATGGATCATTTCTTAAAACCTCTTTTTTTTGTTGTAGATTGACTTCTAGTTCTGCATACCTCTGTTGCCTTTTCTTCTTCCATTTTTTTCCCCATTTAATTAAATAGCCTCTTATGACAGCTTTACTGGCACCCCAGTTTGGTTTTTCATTTTAGCCTCAGGGGTGCATATTTTCTTAAAAGTAGTATTCCAGCTCTTTTTTGATTCGAATCAAGTAATCTTAAATTCCCCTAAGTAACGCTGGATTCAGTTTCCAGTTCCAGCCTTTTCTTTGATACAATTGAAGTTTCAGTTGGATTAAATTATGATCCGATATAAATTTTGGTAGATATCCATGTCTTTTTTATGTTTATGTAAATGTATAGAGATCAGAAACATATCAATCCTAGACATGGATTTATGTGGTTCCAAAAAAAAAGTATAACCCTTGGAATCTCCATACTTGTATCTCCACACGTCCAATAATGCAAAATTATTCATAATATTAAAGAAGCTTTTTGGAAGTTTGCCTTGAAATTTTTTAATTGACTTAGACGACGCTCTGTCCTCTGGGTTTAAAACCGCATTAAAGTCTCCCATTAAAAAGAATATTCCGTTGATCTGTCCCCCCTTAGTATATGCGAGCAACTCTTTTTCTAATGTTTCAAAAAATTTGTCCTTCTTATAATGGAAGTTTTATTTCCAACAGCTAAAAAATTTTTGTGTTTAAAAAGTCAATCTCAACGCCAATATAATGGCCATTATTATCCACAAAAATTTTTAAATTAAATTTCAAGTTTACATACAGAGCCACGCCACGTTTTTTCTTTTTTTGGGAAAATGGGGAAACATATAATTTTCCCAACTTTGGGTTTTTCAAATATTTTATATCTTTTTCTTAATTCTAGTCTCTTGTAAACAAACCAGGTCTGCTTTCTTTTTTTCCAACAAATGAAATATTTGCCTCCTCTTATAAGCCGAATTAACTCCTTTAATGTTCCAAGATTGTATATTTATCGCCATCCTTTTTTTTTCTTTCCTCTTCTTTTTTATTTTAAATTTAGTCTTTACTCGTCAGTTCCCTTCAAATCTGCAATATTCTCTAATTCCCTCTCCTTCTTTTTAGCTTTCTCTTCAACAGTATCTTCTATTTTTCCTTCTTCTTCATCCGGGATCTGTTCAGCATCTTTCTCAATCTGATTCCTTTTTTATGGCGACACTTCTTTCTTGTCCTAAAATTCTTTTTTGGGGGTTGCTCAGATTGTTTAGTGTCAAAGTCTTTTTTTATTTTTTCATACATTTCTTTAGCTTTGTCAATATTAATAATCTTATACCACCTCTGTCTGTAGTATATAGAAACTCCTTAGTCCGTTCCCCCCCTGAAATTTATATTGCATCTCTGAAGTAAACGTGTAAGAAATTTATATTCTTGTCTACTTTTAATCACCGCAAAAGGGGGCATCCTTGAAAATTTTAATTTCATTATTCTCAATCATTAGCTTATAATCGTAATTTTTTTGGAGGGACTTTTTCTTGGTCCTTACTTTGGTAAAAAAGACTATTACATCTCTCGCCCACTTTTTCTCCCTAGCCAATTTTGAGTTTAATCTGAAAAATTTTATCAATGTCTGCTTCAAGCTTTTCTTCTGTAGTGTCTATGTACGCCCCCAGAGCTGGTATGACCCTCTGATAAAGACTATCCTCCGTCAATTCCACTAAACCTCTCAATTTCAGACATCTGTCTTGGTAACGTAATTCATGCATATTAATTAACATTTCCTGTTGTTGTTGCATGGATTTGGTTATTTTTTTGTTCAGAATGCAATTGCCTTGTTTTAGTGTGTAAATTTATCATCCCCTTTTATTTTTAGAAATGTCTTTATGAACCTTTTGTATTTTCTTATTTTTTTGAGTCCATTTCTTTTTTTTTTTCTGTTTTTATTTCTGGTCTCAGTTCCTTTTATTTATTTCTGATCTCCTGCCTAATCTCCTGCTTTATATCATCTCTTTGATTTTTAATTTTTTATTAAAATTGATAACGGTTAAAATGTTTGAAGCTTGGTGCCATAGGTGATATTTCTCCTGATCCCTTTTTGCTGTGGCCATCTGTGACAATTTTGCTTCCGCTTGTAAGGTTGCTTTCCCTTGACTGTCGTGTAAGTTGCCATCTTAATTCTCTTTCAATATTCTTCAATGTTCTTCAGACAATAAAAAATAAAAAAAATATAACACCAAACAGTTATAACAATATAACACCAAACAGTTTGTAGTGACACCTACAAGGGTTTTTATTTCAATGACAGACCTATAATACTTGTAAATACCTTAACAGATTATTTCTCAGCAATGTCAGTGTCAAATACTAAATTCACCTTATATAACTATATATAACTATATCTAAATTCAAAAATGAAATAACACAAAACAGAAATCTCTATTATCTTCCTAATAAACACCACCAAATAAAGACCTTACTTTATATTTACTTTATACTTAAGTATGATTATATATGTAGACTTATCAATATTTCCAGCCTCTCTATGAAAGTCAACAAATGGGAACCAGCTGCGCTTTATAAAAAGAAAAAAAGAAAGAAAGAAAGAGAGAGAGAGAGAGAAATGACCTTGTACTCCTGCTGCAATCCGTCTCTGGCCTTATCTTATCATTATTTTACCCCTTCACAGCTGCACAGCGATCCAATATTCCCAATTTTTTTTTATTTCTCAAACGAATACTGCAATTTAAATTAGGAATTTTAAGTCTGTCAATAGTTAATCTTTGCAATAAATTAGTCTTTACAAAAAATTCCACCCCCTCTTATTTAACAGTCAATTATTAAACTATTAATGAACTATAATTAAGCTATAAACAGTAAACTATAACTATAAAATTATTCCCCTTGTCAACCATCTGGAGACTTCAGTATGCTTCTCAAGTCACGCTATTACAGAAAATACTCCTGGAAATGTCTGTCTTTTTGCTTCTTGCTTTAGCGAGCTCCGCTCTACCTGTGGCGGCTCCCAAACCTAAAACCCAAGTCCGTATCTCCTCTTTGCTTCCTTACCAAATTTAGTTCGACCTGACACTTTTAAATAATTTCTTTGCACCGTTTTAAGTTTGCGGGGAAATTTTTTTAAAAAAATCTAATCTCCCGTCAGATTTTTCCCCATAAAAGGTTTAAAACCAAATCCAAGTCCTCTGATCCATTCCCCCTCCCTTTTCCTTTCTCTTCAGCCCTCTTCAGCCCCACCGTCAAAACGATTCGCGTGCCATTCACAGCCATTCACAGCCCGGTCAAACAGAGACGACAGTGACGATCACAGTAGAAAATATTACAACAACAAAAAACAAATAAATTCTTGCTGATCTTTGTAATTTTACAGTTACAGAAAAAGAATTCTGTTTTCCAGAAATAGAAAAAAAAAAAGAAGAAAAAAAAAAAGAAAAAAAAAAAGCCACAACAATACAGTTTTTTTCACAACACCAACCTTCCAATCCAAAGTATTTTCACATGTGAGCTCAAGCCGAAAAAAAGGTCGCCATAACAGTTGCAGTGTAAATAAAGAAAAGTTTCGTACTTCACTCGTCAGGTGATCTCTTTCCAGCAGAGGTTCCGACCATCCAGGGAGAAGCTCTTCTTATTAGTATTTTTCCAAAAGAAAGATTCTTCTAAAAAAAGCTTTTGGCTGCGGTTGCGCTGAGAAAACTCAGCAATCAGAAGCAGCTGTGGTTGCTCAACGACCCCCTCTCATCCATTGCCGCGATCTGCTGTTTCTGATCAGAGACAGCTAGAGAGTATGGGGTCTCCGGCGAGCCCCTCAGCACCCCTTTTCCCGGAGGGGTAGTTGACTGGAAAATCTCCCAGCTTTACCGCCTCTGATGGTGCCGGGTGACAGACGATCGTCACTCCGACACCGGTCCCGCCGCCATGAAGCCAGAAGTCTCCTCGGGGCTGGCCCTACTTTAGAAAGAGTGAGACATAGGCCATTTCTGCACGGGGCAAGGGAATCGTCCCTTACCGGTACTTACCGGACTTCTTGGCTCCATGCTTGGGTCCAGGCTGGTCCAGAGCAGTGTGTGGCTGCGCTCCGCATTGCTCCAGGGACAAAAATGGCTGCTTCCAGTTGGTCAAGGCTCTCCACCAACCGCTGAAGCTCGCCAGCCTAAAGCCCACCCCCGGCAGATCGCAGGCTCGCACTGGTGTGAGCCTGCAAATCTGCACCAGAGCGTGGGCGCGGAGTGGCGCGCTCCGTGCTTTTGAAAGACCTGTTTCAAGCAGTCTTTCAAAAGCACACTGGACGACCACTTCAGGTCATTCCTGAGTGGGCTGAGGTGTGGAACTACACTAAGTAGGTCCGACACAGTCCACTCCCAGGTGCAGACATCCTCCCTGGAGGACGCTCTGCACCGTTTCTTTAAGCCCGTGAGGAAATGGCCATACACACACTCAGGCAATAGAAACTGGATATTATCTAAGGAAAGCAAGTTGTAAGCTATTAAATTTATTATGACTGGAATATGCTCTTCAGGAAGAGAGGGAGGAAACATATTTGTAGCATGTGCCATTCAACTTCATTAGGTGTGGAGCTCATTTTCCTACTCCAGTGCAGATGATATCTTAGGATAGCCTCAGAAATAGACCTGAATCATGCAGGTCAGGAAAGGATCAAGGACTGCTGGAATAGGGAGATGAACCACAGGTAGTAACATTGAAAATTATTTCTTGTCACTGTTGTCAGTAGTATTTTTTAAAAAAAATTGGTCAGAAAATGCTTCTGAAATGCAAAGCTTACACAAAGGATCACAGTAGTACCACCTCCCATTATTACAGAAAGGAATATACCTCTTTTCCTATCCTTAACTCTATCCGTGCAACCATTTATAAAAATATTACAAATAAGGAATATTATTTGTGATTGGAAACTGCAGCCCCATCTTCTACCCAACACTTTCCTTTATTCAGTTCCCTCCCTTACTCTGCCCATTGCAGAGTTTGGAGTTCTCATGAGATAAAAAAAAATAGAATAATACAGGTTTCTCCCACTTATCTGAGAAGTGAGGGACTAGAACACTGTCAGAAAACTGAACTGGTTGAAAAGCAGAACCCATATACTATACTGTAGGGAGCATAAAGGATTTATGGAGGCTCACTTGGGATGACTGCATGTGTGCTTCCTGCAAAGTCTCTGACAGGTTAGTGCCTTTTCCTCCCTCTCGGATCATTCTGCAAGCAGCACACATGTACAAGTGGATCCAAGTGAGCCTCTGTAGGCAAGAAGAACCGATGAAAGTCAGAACCCCCATCAAATTAATAGAACTTGTCCTTTACTTATAAATATCCAAAGAGTGAGTTGTCAGATAAGGGGACATCAAAAAATGGAAAGAAATGAAAGAGGGAGACTTGTGTATTACTGGACTCAGTTTGGTTTGATTTGTAGAGTATGGACAAAGTTCATAAAATGCCACAAAAAATTCCAAGAAAGAAATGCCAAATATTTTGGAATTTTTCCAGGCACTCTCACGTAACACAAGCCGTTATTTTTTCACAACAGGCCCCAGCAGTTCCTGAACCCAGTGTTTGACTTCTCAACCTTGCCCAGTTTTGCTAAGCTTTGCTCTGAAACTTTGTTCAGATACTTTGCTCTGACTGTGGGAAGGGTTCAGAGGCTAGAGACTACCTAGGAATACTGCTTTCAGAATATGTCCAGGATCTTTATGCTCCTGTGGTAAACAAGGACTATGCACTCTGGAAGCCTTTCAGTTTTTTGGTAGCAGTCTAAATTCATTCTTTGGGCTCAGTTTGGGCCAAATCAAGAGAGATATTACCCAGGGGCAGCCAAATTGTTTTGCTACGTGAAGCAGAAAACCACACAAAGAACTAAGCAGCAAGCAATTTGCTGCCATTTTATGGCACCCAGAATCTGCTGCTTTAGATAATCACTTCACCTTGCTTAATTGTAGGGCTAGTTGAATCAGTAGTGACCAGTGACATCCATGTTATGATTATGGTGAATCCAATCTGAGTTTTATTTTGAGATTAAAGGAGCAATCCCTAGTTCTAAATCTAGCCTCCAATCTAGCACCTTGGATAGCTCCTTTGAAGTCTTGAACAAACACCAGAAGAGATTCACTGCTCCTCTGACATGAAGGCCACTGGTCACCACTGGAATCCTATGCTGAATCATCTATAACAGTGGTACTGCAGACAGGCGTTAATCCAGGAAGACTAGTCTATTGGTCAATCTAGACAATTGTTCTGTTTTCACATAAACCAAAATACTTGAATTTAAGAACGTTTACATTCTTCAAGAAAAACAATATTGTGATCCATCCCATATGCTACACTTGACAAAAAAAAGCACTCTGTCATTGACAGTTATTTTGTACTCTTCATTTAATTTGTAGAGGAATTTCCTTATCTTTCAAATGATGTTTGGATAGCTAAGTCCTGTATCAGTGTAAAGACCAAGCACTCTCAGTCTCAAGTTACTTCCTAGTGAAAAAAAACACCTCTCTGTACCATTTCTACCCAAGACCTCAGTGGGAATGGCCTGCAAAGTATCATTTTTCCACTAGCAAGTCGATTGGTACCACATTTCCCCAGCACCTTCAGCAGGAATATGACACTCTGTGGAGCATTCCCACTGAGCAGAAGTAGATTTGAAGGAATTGTATTTGTGCATGGTAAAAGCTGAATATGTTGTTAGATTCTGTTGTTGAACTAGAGTTATAAAGTATATGAGAAATGTTATCTTCTTCTGAGGACTTAGACAGAGAAGGTTATAATATTTAAAGGTCAGGCTAGCTGGCAGATTGACAAAACAGCTGGTAAGTGACACTTTCATTGCCCAGCACCTTGTACAAATTTTTCCCAATCTGAATAGAAGGACAGAGGTATCTGTGGAAACCAATGCATCTGCTTCAGCATACCTGGATGTAAAATTAAGAAAGGTCACATGAAAAATCTTTCCTTTCCTCAAAGGAAAGACCCACTGTGTTTTTACCCCTTTAATGAACTGGCTGGTAGTTAACTGGAAGGAAATGATCCTTTCCCTTTCGTCCTTTTCTCATCACTTATAGCTTTCCTTTAATTTTGACCCAGTCCTGAACCATTTGAAGGTAGATTTGTTTAAACTTGTTTTTCTCATATACAAAACCAAACATTTTCCTTGTTTGTATGTATGTTTAAAAACGAGGACTCTCTAATCACATGTAAAGCAAATTTCCCCACTGTTTCACAAGAACCTTATCAGGTTTTTATTTCTAAAATAAACTCCAAAACAATGAGTCATCATTGTACATAAAAGAAACAGAATAACCTGTCTATTCAGAAACATTTTTAATTGCTAAACTGTCTCAAAATGGAAATAATTGTCACGACTGGGAACTCAGTTTTCAAACACCAGCACTGGTTTAATGAAAAGTAAATGTTGTTCTCTCCACTTGCAATGTGTTGCAATGAAAGCAGCTTAGCTGTTATGCAAACATAATGGGATAAGTAATAGCTATCTAATAACTTTCATTTTTTGTGAGGTTATGGAATTTCTTAATTCTGTTTCTGGCTTAGCATGGTTTATTATCAGGCAATTAGATCTTTGCTATGTTTAATTATTTTTTTTTTAAACAAACATGTTGATAAGGCAGCAGGGAATTTTTGTCTGGTAGTGCCCTAACATTAAAATTCACTTCCTTAGTGCCTTTGTAGTTATCTTTTAGTCTCTGCGCATGAATTGTCCCTTCCTCCTAGGGTTTTAGTGATATTTAAGATCTCTCTGTTGGTGTTAGTTTCTGGCTTAATCTTGCTGCCTGGGTGTGTGCTTTTTTTGGGGGGGAGGTAAATGTGATGCGTCCCCATAGTATACTGCAAATAAGCTTGTGGCTGAGCCTAACCACATACAACAGAAACAAGAATTTTCCCTGTTTACCAGTGCCTTCCTTTCCATGACCCTATTTGACCCCATACAATACTGCTAAAGCATTAAGATCAGCATCCGATCCCCAATTAACATCTATACATTGTCAAATAGCATGGACAAGACATTTTCTGAGGTCCTTGGAATGGAAAGAAGGGTCTATGTCCCCCTCTTTCCTTACCTTTAGGACATTTTCAAAAGCCTTTTTCCACTTCATGCACCATGGGATTAATTGTAACATACCATGCTTCTAAAGGCTGCATCTGC